>PVKU01000626.1:0-292780 GCA_004027475.1 Anoura caudifer
TAATTTTAAAAAAAAAAAAAAAAGAGCCCTTAGCTTTTCTTTCTTCTTTAGGATACTCTGGGTGTTTCCTGTTGCATTTCCAGTTTGCAAACCCTAAAACTCTTAAATAAGTCTTTATCATTTATTTTTAGCTAAAGCTTACAGACTCTTTTTGAGTCCATTGGACAAGCTAAAGAATCCACACAGCCTGTGGCAGGGTTGTCCAAGCAGACTGAAAACTATGGTCAGTCTGATTCAGTGACATCTCGGAAATACCAGAACTATTTTTTAAGATGGTGCCTTCACTTTAGGCTCTTGTTGACTTTTAAGAAAAGAATTAACCCCCGAAATACAAGTTCATTGTGCAAAAATTAGAATGTACTACAAAATAAAATATAACCTCCTATCAATGCATATATTCATGTATTTTTTTTAAAATGGTCTTGTAATTTACATATTATTTTATAATTTGTTTTATCCTTTTAACAATGCATTTTCTATTTTAAAGGCAAAAAAATTGAGGACTAGGAAGACATAACATAAAGCTTATTTTAAGCCATACCTAGTTAAAGGAGTAATTAGGATTTGAACCCAAGCAACCTAATCCAAGAGCCTTTGCTCTCAACCATAGTGCAAAGCGACTGCATAATAATTTTTCATGACTAGATAATAAAAGTGTAATTTCACATGACTAATTAATATACCAAGTAGATCTGTTTAATTTCATATTCCTGGAAGCTCACTTATTTCTAAATAATAATAATATTAAACACATCGCAATAGTTATTCTTTATTATATACCTTTCATCACTTATTTAAATTTTTAAGGCACAATTTCTCAAAATGGAACTGCTGAGTTCAATACCTTGCTGTTGATACATTTTCAAATTGCCCTCCAATTTACTCTATCAGCAGTATATAAGGATGCCCTTTTCTTCACTCCTTTGGGATATTATTATTATTTAACTTTTGCCAATTAGGTAAAAAGTGGTAATTGTGTATCAATAACTCTTTGACTATGAATGGGGTAGAGCATTTTTTACAGGCCCATTGGACACTTGCATTTCTTTTTTTCTTAACTGCTCATTTATGTGCTGGATCTAATTTGTCATGAAAAAAATTATTACACTGCAATATACATATAGAAAAAGAAAACAATTATAAGTGTAGGGCTCTTGGAAATTTTGTAAAGTGAACACACATATATAGCTGCATTATGATCAAAAACAATATAAACAGTAGCTGGGAAGTCCCTTTGTGATTCTTACCATCCACCTCCCCCAAAAGGTATCCACTGTTCTGTGCATTCTCAGCAGGGGTGTTATTGTCCCCAAAGGGTTGAAAAGTGTTTTTTTTTTTTTTCTGGGATATCTTACTCTACTTAGGTACAAAACACAAATATCCATGTACTACATAAACAAATATACCATATATCTGTGTTATTAAAACACCATGGGAGGAGGAGATAATAAAAAAAGGTTGAGAAACATCATACTATTCTGGCTGTGCAGTTTTGCCTGTATTGAAGTTTATCAAAATCTTGGTCCCTTTCTTAAATTGGAATGATCTTTTATTTTGATTTGTAAGTCTTTACACATTAAGAAATTTAATATTTTGTCATATACATTGGAAATAACTTTTCCTAATTTTGTTCTTTGACTTTTAACTTTGTTGACATTGTTTTTATGTGTGGAGCTTTAAATGTTTCCTTTTGTTGACTCTTTCCCCTTAAATTTTCTGGGAGTGCTCTTTCTGGTTCCTTAGAGGACTAGGACACAGCAGATTACTGCCTGGATTAGGCTTGAGAAATTTGAAGGGAAAACAGTTGTGAATAGCAGTTGGATTGGAAGCAAGCTGGCTTTCCTGTAACAGGGAATAGTTCCGGTGTTCCATGAACCAGGGTGGCCTGAGTGGTATACAGTCAGCCTGGAGGTCATTTACAATGGCTCACTCCCACCTAACAGGGATTCTGCCAAGTGAGGTGAGTTCTGCTGGATAAAACTGGAAGTCATTGTGGGCTGTACAACTGAGGGGTGGTCATAAGTAACAAGCTAGAGTAGAGGCTTTTATGGTCTGAATGTTTGCCTTTCTCCCCAAACCCTAAAATTCATATGTTGGAAACCTAATGCCCATAGTGATAATATTGAGAGGTAGGACTTTTGGGAGGATTAAGTCATGAGGATGAAGATCTCATAATAGCCTGTATAAGAGAGGCTCCAGAGAGCTAACTCATCCCTTCGACCATGTCAGCATAAATGAGAAGTTTGCAACACAGAAAAGGGCCTGCCCCCGACCATGCTGGAAACTTGACTTGGGTTTTCAGCCTCCAGAACTGTGAACTTCTGTCGTTGATGAGCCCAGTCTGTGGTATTTTGTTACAGCAATTTAAACAAGCTAAGAAAGAGGTGTTGCTCACATCAAGGGAGCACAGTCTGACATTGCCAGCCAGGCACTGACAAAGAATGCACACAAGTGTGTTTTGCATTTGAATTGTCTGAGTAGTTTTATTCTGCTCATTTGTTCATTCATTCATCAGTTCAACTTCATTCATTCAACTTCAGTTTTATTTGTATAGTTATTTCTGGTAGTGGTTGCTCTTGTTTTTTGTTTTTTGTTTTTAATTTCAATTCCAAATACATTTGCAATTTACCTAACTAAAATTTACCTAGCAATAAAATGTGAGGTAGAAATATAACCTATCTCTTGTATGATCATCAAGTCATCACAATACTAATTATGACCATTTTCCAACTGATATGAAATATTGTTCTTACTATATTGTTCTTCCTATATACAAATAGGAGGTTGTGTCTGTCTCCAGACTTTCAGTTTAGACTACCCCCTACCCTGTCCATTTCAGTCATTGGGATTGTATTAAATTTATATATTCATTTGGGGAAATATTGATAGAATTACAATACTAAGTCTTTACCTTCAGAAGATATGGTATCTCTCTGTGTGTTTGTTTTAACATTTTCATTTAAGTTTTTAAATAAAGTTTTAGAATTTGCTTCAAATAGGTTCTAAATATTTTTGAAAAAAAATTTATTACCAAGGTGTTTGCTAGTTTTTAATGGAAGTCTTTATTTAATTCTTTATTGAATATTTATTATTTCTAGTAAATGTTTTGTTGTTTACTTATGGAAAATAGAAGAAATTGGACCAAAACTCTCTCTCCTGCTCAACTCCCTCTCATCTCTATGGTGGCTCCAAGAACAGTCCCTTCAGAGGTCCTCGGTGCTACTCACAGATGACAGCTTGAAAGCCAGAAAGGTGAACAGTCAGATCATTTACCAATAATGGTTAGTTTGCCTTTTCCTTTATTATACATATACTTCTTACTCTGTCTCATGGTAGTCATTAATACACATTTATTCACTTAAAATGAAAAATAAATGAATAATTATATTATCTAGTATAATTCCAAAGGTTATTAAAGATCGTGGAAAAAACATATGTTCGTCTTTTTCCTGGCTTTGAAGTGAAAGCTTCTAGCATTTCATCACAAAACCTAGTACAATCTCTTTGTTTGAAGTAGGTATTTTTTATTTCATTCAGGAATATCCTATTTTTATTATATTAAAATTTTTTTAAAGAATGTACATTGGATTTTATAAATGCTTTAGCAATATCAATCAAGATAATATGTTTTTTCTTGATCTTTCAATGTTATAAATTCTTATTATTGAACTAACTGACTAGATTCTGTAGCCCATGGGCCTCATGCAGACCAGGATGGCTGTGAATGTGGCCCAACATAAAATCATAACTTTACTTAAAACGTGAGATTTTTTAAATGTGATTACATGTCACAATGTATTTCATATGTGGCCCAAGACAACTCTTCTTCCAGTGTGGTGCAGAGATGCCAAAAGTTTGGACACCTCTGGACTAGAACTAATTGACCATGCTATCCTGTTATTTGAGTATACTGTGGGATTTGCAGTGCTAATAATAATGTTTTTCTAAGTAATATTGCCTAATAATTTTCCTTTCATTAAATTCTTTTTGGATCAGGGTATGTGAGCTCAGGGGTTGCCAACTCTGGCAGCTTATCAGAATCATCTCTAAGTGACTCATCAACATAGACATGACTCAGCCAACAGTAATTATTCTTCTCGAATTCTTAATTGTATGTTTTTATCATTAATAATCTAAGATTTTTGCTTTCTTTTTAATTCTTACTGCACTGAATACTTAACTTATTAGCTTCAATCTTTCTTCTTAATAAAGAACATACCTGCTCCTCTGAGTACCCAACTACATGGATCCCATGTGGTTCCCATAGCTGTTAGTTTTTAAATATGATGTAACTGTGAATTTTATTCCCTTTTTGATTCAAGGGCCTCTTAGGAAAGGCCTCTTAAATCCTTCAATTGGATCCTGGAAGATGGTGGCATGGTAGGAGGGGGCAGATTCCACTTTGCCCTACACACGGAGAAAAACCTAGCCGATCTACAGAGGAACAGAGTAAACAGCCAACAGTACCACAGCATATATGAAAATAGGAGATCAAAAACTGTAGCAGACATTGAAAAAACAGACGGTAAGGAGAATTCTTCAGGACAATAAGAGCCCAGGGGTCAGCGTGGAGACCAGGGTGGCTGAAGCCCCAGGCCCGGTGCTTGCTCGGTCCGCTACAGGACTCTAGGGAAGAAGCCGAGTCAACCGCTTGCTCCCTGGCCAAACAAGGGTTGAGCAGCGACACGAGAGACCTGGTCTCTTGAAGTCACAGGGAGAGAAGTTAGGGTCTGAGTGGCAAACACGCTGGGGCTGTGAGCACCCATGCATAGCCCTGGGTGGAGTGCATGCTGGAGCTGTGGGACCAGAGGTGACTGCAACCAGAGGAGGGGGCTTTGTGGAAGACCCATGCCCATGCAGAAACCCAGGAGTGCAAGTGATCCATGGGAGAACCAGAGCCCATGCATGTGAACCCAGGGAGTGCACAAGATCCGTGGGAAAACCAGAGCTCATGCCCATGAACTTAGGGTGAACACGCGAACTGCAGGAAACCCGGAACCCAAACCCCTAAACTCTGGCAGTGCGCACCCTACGCAGGAGAATGGGAGCTCACCCCCATGAACCCAGGGTGAGCACGCCCAATGCAGGAAACCACTGGAGCCCACATTTGTAAACTCTGGCAGCGAGCATGCTGCCTAGGATTCCCAAACACACACCCGTAAACCAGGGATGGAGCGCAGCCCTGTAGGAGACCCAGAGCTCACACCCGTAAACCCCAGGGAGTGCTCAATTCGTGGGAGACCCAAGCTCACACCCATAAACTTGGGGAAAGCATGCACTCCACAGCAGGGCCAGAGCCCACTTCCCAAGGCCCTGTGCAGAAAGGTGCTGGGCTAGCCCTGGGGAGAGTGTGTGGCTAGCTCTGGGGAGAGTAGCCCAAAGCTGACTGAGTGCTGAACAGGGAGAAAAGCCAAACTGTCACCCCTTGTTCCATTGCAGCCAGCAAGACCAGAAAAACTGGCTTGGCAAGTTTGAAACCAGCAAGTTTTTTTTTGTTTTTAACTATATTTGTTATTATTTTTAAATTATTTTTATCTTTTTATCCCTCAATTCCTTTTACTTCTCTTCTTTCTTATTTGATTCCTTCTTCCTTTCTTTCCAATTTTATCTCTTCTTCCTTCCTCTTTTTTTTCTTTTTCATTTTATTTTCTTTTTTCTTTTTAAAACCCATGGGTGAGACAAAAAAAAAAAAAAAAAAAAAAAAAAAAAAAAAAAAAAAAAAAAAAAAAAAAAAAAAAACAAACCCTGGAACTGTGAAAAAAACAGAGTTGGACCCAAAGAGGGGACATCCCAACAGCGGAGACAGTGGAAGCTGTGAACACCAGGATACCTGAAGGAGACTGACCCACTGAATCTTACAGGTATTCTACCACAGAAGTTCACACCATAAACCCAGGGAGCCGGAACAGATCAATTTAAGAAGCTGAGGCTAAGAAGAAGAGTCTCACAAACAATGGAAACACACAAAAAAATCCCCAAATGAAAGAAAAGGAGGAAGCCCCAGAAAGAATGCTAAATGAAACAGAGGCAACTGAACTATCAGATATTGAGTTCAAAGCAATGGTTGTCAGGAAGCTCCAAGACCTCTCAATGAGCTACCAGGAACTACAGGGAAGCTACGATGAACTCACTGCAAACTATATCAACATGAAAAAGGAAATAGAAACTATCAACACGGGCCAAGAGGAAATGAAGAATACAATTTCTGAACTGAAGAACACAGTAGAAGGAATGAAAAGCAGAATTGATGAAGCAGAAGATCGGATCAGCGAGTTGGAGGACAAAGTAGTAAAAGCACCCAGAAAGAGCAAGAACAGGAAAAGGGGGCCAGAAAGAATGAAGAGGGATTAAGAGAAATGCAAGATGATATGAAACATAATAATATCCATATAATAGGGATACCAGAAGGAGAAGAAGAATAGCAAGGGATAGAAAACCTATTTGAAAAAGTAATGATGGAAAACATCCCTAATTTGATGAGAGAAAAAGTCACACAAATCCAGGAAACACAGAGAGTCCCAATCAGGAGCAACCCAAAGAGGCCCACTTCAAGACACATCATAATTGAAATGGCAAAATTCCAAGACAAAGAGAGAATCCAAAAAGCAGCAAGGGAGAAAAAGGAAGTAACATACAAGGGAGCCCCGATAAGGTTAGCAGCTGACTTCTCAATGGAAACGCTCCAAGCAGGAAGAGAATGGCAAGAAATATTCCAAGTAATGAGAACCAAAGGACTGCAACCAAGACTACTTTCCTCAGCAAGGCTTTCAATCAAGATAGAAGGCCAAATAACGAGCTTCCCAGACAAAAGAAGTCTAAAAGAATACACCTCTACCAAACCAGTTCTGCAAGAGATGCTAAAGGGAAAGGAAGGGGGGGGGAGAGAGAGAGAGAGAGAGAGAGAGAGAGAGAGAGAAGCACAGGTATCAAAATGGCAATGGCAATGAATCAGTATCTATCAATAATAACCTTAAACGTAAATGGATTAAATGTTCCAATCAAAAGGCATAGAATAGCTGAATGGATAAGAAAGCATGACCCACACATATGCTGCCTACAAGAGACACACCTCAGGACAAAAGACCTATACAGACTGGAAGTAAAAGGCTGGAAACAAATTTTCCAAGCAAATGGACAGGAAAAAAAAAGATGGGGTAGCAATACTCGTATCAGACAAAATAGACTTCAAAAGAAGAGCCATAAAGAGAGACCCATAAGGTCACTTCATAATACTCAAGGGAAGAATCCACCAAGAAGACATAAACATTGTAAATATATATGCACCTAACATAGGAGCACCTAAATACATCAAGAAAATCTTAGAAGACTTCAAGAAAGATATTGACAGCAGCACAATTATAGTAGGAGATTTTAACACCTCACTGTCAAAAATGGACAGATCTTCCAAACAAAATATCAACAAAGATATTGTGTCATTGAACAACACTCTGAATGCAATGGACTTAACTGACAAATATAGAGCCCTTCATCCCAAAGAAACTAAATACACATTCTCTTCAAATGCAAGTGGAACATTTTCAAAGATAGACCACATGATAGGACACAAAACAAGCCTCAACAAATTCAAGAAAATTGAAATCATACCAAGCATTTTCTCCAACTACAAGGGACTGAAACTAGAAACCAACCCTAAGAGGAAAAACCCAAAACACTCAAAATCATGGAGATTGAATAGCATGCTATTAAACAATGAATGGGTCAAGAATGAAATTAGGGAGGAAATCAAAAAGTTTCTGGAAACAAATGAAAATGAACTCACAACAACCCAAAACTTATGGGACACAGCAAACACAGTCCTCAGAGAGAAGTTCATAGCCATACAGGCCTACCTAAAAAAGATAGAAACATTTCAAACAAACAACCTAACCCTACACCTACAAGAACTTGAGGAACAACAACAAAGACAACCCAGAGCAAGTAGAAGGAAGGAAATAATGAAGATCAGAGCAGAATTAAATAACATAGAGACTAAAAGCACAATTCTAAGGATCAATGAATCCAAAAGCTGATTCTTTGAAAAGATAAACTAAATCAACAAGCCTTTAAGGAGGCTCATCGAGAAAAAAAGAGAGAGGACCCAAATAAACACAATCAGGAAGAGGAGAGATTACAACTGACACCACAGAAATACAAAGGATTGTAAGAAATTACTGTGAAGAACTGTATGCCAAGAAATTTGAAAACCTAGGTGAAATGGATAAGTTTCTAGAAAAAATATAATCTTCCAAAACTCAATGAAGAAGAAGCAGAAAGCCTGAACCAACCAATAACAGCAGATAAAATTGAAGCAGTACTCAAAAAAAACTCCTGACACACAAAAGGCCTGGAGCAGATGGTTTCACAGGACAATTCTACAAAGCATTTAAGGAAGAGCTAACCTCTATCATTCACAGACTACTCCAAAAAATCCAAAATGATGGAGGACTCCCAAACTCTTTTTATGAGGCCAGCATTATCCTTATCCCAAAACCAGATAAGGACACAACAAAGAAAGAAAACTGCAGGCCCATATCGCTGAAGAACATAGACGCTAAAATCCTCAACAAAATATTGGCAAACTGCATCCAACAATATATTTAAAAGATCATACACCATGACCAAGTGGGATTCATCCCAGGGATGCAAGGATGGTTCAATATTCACAAATCAGTAAATGCAATACATCACAATAAACAAAAGCAAAGACAAAAATCACAAGATTATATCAATAGATGCGGAAAAAGCATTTGATAAGGTACAACACCCATTTATGATAAAAACACTCAGCAAAGTGGGAATTGAGGGAGCATTCCTCAACATAATAAAGGCAATATATGAGAGTCCTACAGCCAACATCATACTCAACGGGCAAAAACTAAAATCTTTTCCACTAAGATCAGGAATAAGACAAGGTTGTCCACTTTCACCAGTTCTATTCAGTACAGTATTGGAAGTCCTAACCACAGTGATTAGACAAGAAAGGGAAATAAAAGGCATCCAAATTGGAAAGGAGGAAACAAAGCTATCATTGTTTGCAGATGACATGATAGTGTACACAGAAAATCCTATAGACGTGGCAAAAAAGCTGCTCGACTAATAAATGAATTTGGCCAAACATAGGATACAAAGTCAATATCCAGAAATCAAAGGCATTTTTGCATAACAGCAATGAAACAGCAGAAGCAGAAATCAAGAAAAAAAATCCCATTTATATAGCAAAAGAAAAATAAAATACCTAGGAATAAACCTAACCAAAAAGGTAAAAGGCCTGTATGCAGAAAACTACACAATGCTGAAGAAAGAAATCAAGGAAGACACAAACAAATGGAAATATACATCATGTACATGGATCAGAAGAATTAACATCATCAAAATGTCCATACTACCCAAAGCAATGTACAGATTCAGTGGAATACCTATTAAACTACCAATGGCATATTTCATAGACATAGAACAAACACTTCAAAAGTTTATATGGAACCATAAATGACCTTGAATAGCTGCTGCAATTTTGAGAAAGAAGAGCAAAGTAGGAGGGATCACAATACCTGATACCAAGCTGTATTACAAGGCTCCTGTACTCAAAACAGCCTGGTACTGGCATAAAAACAGGCACATGGACCAGTGGAACAGAACAGAGAGCCCAGAAATAAACCCAAGTCTCTACAGTCAATTAATATTCTACCAAGGGGGCAGCAACATAAAATGGAGTAAAAGTAGTCTCTTCAACAAGTGGTGTTGGGAGAACTGGACAGCTACATGAAAAAAAATGAAACTTGAGCACCAACTTACACCATACACAAAAATAAACTCAAGGTGGATAAAATATTTAAATATAAGCTCTGACACCATTAAAGTCCTAGAGGAGAACATAGGCAGGAAAATCTCAGATATTTCACACAGCAACATTTTTTACTCATATGTCCCCTAAAGCAAGGGACATAAAGGAAAGAATAAACAAATAGGATCTCATTAAAATAAAAAGCTGTGCATGGCTAAAGAAAACAGTATTAAAATAAAAAGAGAACCAACCACATGGGAAAACATATTTGCCAATGATACCTCAGACAAAGGTTTAATCTCCCAAATATATAAAGAACTTACATGACTCCACTCTAAGAGGACAAGCCACCCAATTAAAAAATGGGCAAAGGGCCCTGGCTGGTGTAGCTCAGTGGATTGAGTGCGGGCCTATGAACTAAACGATCCTGGTTTGATTCCCAGTCAGGGTACATGTCTGGTTTGCAGGCCAGTTCCTGGCAAAGGATGCACTAGAGGCAACCATGCATTGAAATTTCTCTCCCTCTATCTTTCTCTCTTTCCCTTCCTCTCTAAAGATAAATTAATAAAATGTTAAAAAAAATTTTAAAAGTGGGCAAAGGACTTGAACAGACACTTCTCCAAGGAGGACATACAGAGGATCCAGAAACACAAGAAAAGATGCTCAATATAGCTAGCTATCAGAGAGATGCAAATTAAAACCACAATGAGATACACTTCACAGCGATCAGAATGGCCATCATAAACAAAGCAACAAACAACAAGTGTTGGAGAGGTTGTGGAGAAAAAGGACCCTAGTGTATTGTTGGTGGGATTGCAGAGTGGTACAACCACTATGGAAAGCAGTATGGAATTTTCCAAGAAAACTAAAAATGGATCTACCTCTTGACCCAGCAATTCCACTGCTAGGATTATATCCTTAGAATCCTGAAACATGAATCCAGAAGAACATATGCACCCCAATGTTCATAGCAGCCCAATTTACAATAGCCAAGTGTTGGAAGCAACCTAGGTGCCCATCAGTAAATGAATGGATCAAAAAACTATGGTACATTTACACAATGGAATTCTATGCAGCAGAAAGAAAGAAGGAGCTCCTACCCTTTGCAACAGCATGGATGGACCTGGAGAGCATCATGATAAGTGAAATAAGCCAGGAGGTGAAAGACAAATACCATATGATCTCACCTTTAACAGGAACCTAATCAACAAAATGAACAAACAAGCATAATATAACCAAAGACACTGATATTGAAAACAGGCTGACAGTCACCAGAGGGGAGAGGGGAGGGAATTTCAGGATAAAAGGGGAAGGGTTTAGAGCAACAAGTATAAAGGATACATGGACAAAAACTAGGGAGGGTGGAAATGGGAGGGAGGTGAGGAGGGCTGGGGCGGTGGGCTGGGATGGGAGTAAAAGACATAAAACTGTACAACAACAACAATTAAAATTCAAAAAAAGAAATTAAAAAAAGAAAAAAAGAAAAGAAGCCCTTCAATTGATTTTTTTAAAAAGTGTTTGTTTCTAACTGTGTTCTTAATTTTTAGCTTTATTTCACTGTGATCCAAAAATCCAATGACTCATGTAGATTCCACTTTTTGAAATTTAATGAGGTTCTCTTTTGGCATAATATATAGTAAATGTTGTTTAAAATTCAGTTATTATTTAAAAAGATGCAGTGTACTGACAATATGTTTCAAGGTTCAGCATTGAATATATTTTTAGTATTAAACTAAACTCAGCAATTACATTGTGATTGTGCTCTATGTATTTGCTTATTTTCTTCTCTTCATTTTTCAAGGACTAGAAGGTACTTTGTGATCTCCTATCACTATTTCATTTTTTTATTTTTCTTGCCTTTTTCTAATCAGCTTGTGAAATATTAAATTGAGCCACATGCTTTTCAGAGCCTCCCATATTCATTATCGTACTAATTTCCAGTCATACAAAAAAAATAAACAGCTATGTATATCTCTGCATGTTACTTGATGTATAGAGGATATAGGAGTTATATCTATCTTCATTATGGGCTCTCTGTGTAATTTTTCTAGAGTGAATATATTTAATTAATAACTTAAGCTTAACTTCTGCTTTCTTTCTTGTTCCCATTTGTACCACACATTTAGGCTGTTATTTGTTTATAAGTTTCAGCTTTTTATTTACTTAAGCTTAATTCATATGCAAGAAAAACAAGCAATTATGCATTTAACACTTTGCTCATGGCTTGCTGCACTATGTCTTTCAACTTTAAACCAATATATTCAAATAAACATCTTCTACAGACAGAAAAATTAAATAGTTCTTTCAGATAAAGAAATTCAAAGATCAATGTGGTAATACCTTACATAATAGAGATATTACTGATTATCGTTTGATGTTAACACTCAGATATTATGAATAATTTCTATACCTTTCTCAATTCCAGTGCTGAAAGTCTAAAGATCTGTGTAGTTTTAGAATCTGCAGTTATTCTAGTGACTTTCCAACTAAAAATATAGGGACAAGTCACCTTAAAAAGAATACTGAGTATCAGTCTCTACAATTTTTGATAAAGTGTTCACTCTAGAATTTATGAATTCACAACACAATGTTACACACACACACACACACACACACACACACACACAAACAAACAAAACCCTCAACAATTTCTAGTCTTTCACAGCACATTAACCAAGTTATTAGGATAAACTACCCTGTAATTACCAAAGATGTCACACATGGCATACACACAATTTGAAGGAGACAGCCTAGATCAAGGACCATTCTAACAAAAAACATGAGTATAGAAGATATAAATTTAAAATATCAGCCATTTTGAGTGCTTGCTTATGACTCCAAATTGCCATTTCACTCTGTCTCATATTCACAACATAAAAAATGCACAGCCTTTCCAGCCCCATCAGCCTGTGGATTGTTATATTGACTAACAAGAGAGTCAAAGCCTCCCTTAATTCTGTATTTCATTATTTTTAGTTGTACCTCAAAATGAACAGTACACATCATTTTGGTTCTTAAATATAGCGCTTGCAATTATGTAATATCTGTCTGGAAATGTATTGT
Source organism: Anoura caudifer (assembly GCA_004027475.1). Lineage (NCBI taxonomy): Eukaryota > Metazoa > Chordata > Mammalia > Chiroptera > Phyllostomidae > Anoura > Anoura caudifer. Next base: position 12,845 of record PVKU01000626.1, read on the forward strand.
TTCCAGTATATTTTGGGCTTAGTGTGAACATTTTCAGGTACAGATTTGGCAAACAACCTTACTCTTGGACTCCTTTGTGGTTCCTTCCACTAAATCGACCTCCTCTTGGGCACTGAGGTCTTTTGCTGGTGGTTGCAGAAGGAAGGTGGGAACCAGGTGCCTGGTTGGGACCTATCTTTCTACTCTTATCCTTTGGAATAACTTCAATTTCATTGTTTTTGATTACAGCTCATGGTTAAATTTAGGTTTTTGGTCAAATCTTAGTTCTTTTCTTTCAATAGGTAAATACGTTCTAGTTACACATTTTTTGTCAAAATAATATGTGCGGTCTTCTATCCCTTTATTATGTTTTAAATATTTCCTTTAGACCTTCATTTTTGCTTAAGTTTCCTATTTTGTAATATAATTTTGGTGTTCTTTTTCTCCCCAAGACATTGGAAACTATTTTTAAAGCTATTGGAAGTATTTTTAAGTTTTTAAACACTCTTAAATTTTACTTTTGGTTCCTCAAGAAGTTATTAGGTTACTAAAAATTAACTCTCTGTAGCCCCAATTTTTCATTGTTAATCCACTGTCACTATTAAACATTTTCTTAAGACTATATAATCTAAGTTTTTCAAAAGTCACTTATATTTCTTGAAATAAATGGCATTCAGGATTATGCTACTAATTCTTCCATGTTATGTTCAGGTTACTATTTATGGTGCAGAATTATTTTAAATGTACCCTATTTACTTATTTACTTTGGATTGCTTATATCCTTGTTTTTAGTCTAAAAATTTATTTTCCTAAAATTAGTGTGGGTAGCTTCTGTTTGGCTTTCTCACTGTTTACTTGAAAACTGTTAAAGTCTTCCTAGAGCTTGAGCTGGAGAGCTTGGTGAAACAGGCGAGTATTTAAAGCCGACCTTTTTAGAAGGGTGAGTAGGAAGGGAGAGAACTGAGGCTGCAGGCAGTCCTAACTGGGATCTTCACCTCTGCTTGATTATTTGCGTTTGTTGAGCCTGCAGGATCAGGGACCAGTATTTCACATGTGGCTTCCACTGGAAGAAAACCATTGCCTGTGTTAAGCTCCTGCTCTTCAGCTTCTGTGGGCTGTGATGGGGGAGTGTTCTGTCTCAGTAAGTTGAAGGGTGGGGTTCATCATACTCAGGAATGTGTTTTCTGTCTGGTTTGTTAACAGTCCTGGTGTCAGGTGTCACTACCACCAGAGGAAACATCCCCAAATGTTACTGACTCCATGTCTCTTATGACTGGGGATCTTCTTCCAGTCTCTGCCCCATTTCCAAATGGGGCATCATGGGCAACCCAGTTCTAACTGAAGTAGAACCTTCTTTTCATACTCGGGTTTTCATACCTCCAGTCCTCATGTCTCAAATGAAGATAAGAAAGATATCTTTCTTCAAAAATTTGGGCCATCACTTATACATTCTGGAGCTTTAGCTAAATATTTACTGGTTACTTGCATTAAAAATTTACTTTGTTCAATTTGACTTGTTATTTATTGCACAGATCTAAATAATTACACACTTTTAGAGCCCTTATTCCAACTAGTTACCTAAATTGTAACTCATTTTTCACTAACAGTAAATCTCTTTTTAGCATATTTATGATTCTTAGTCCTGAAACTGATCTGGGTGACCTGCATATATTATTCTGGATGGGAAACTGCTGTAGTAGAAATCACTGAGGTATACTGAGAATTAAGTAGACTAATAAGCCATCACTTAATCACTATCATCCTTAGTTTATTTCTATAGACTATGGAAATAACACCAACTATGCTGGTAAGAAAGAAATAAATAAGCAGTTTGTTCTACTTTACCTACTTATGGTATTCATCATTCATTTATTCAACCCAATATTCAACAGGCCACTTCTTTCCTTCAGAAGCTTATGCTTTAGTAGCAGAGATAGGCAATATACAAATATAAATGCAAGATCAATGATGGACATCATCCAGAAAAGTGGGAGAAAGAGCCAAATTAAATGAGAAGTTACTTTTTAATGGGTAGAAAGCTTCAGTTATGCAAGTAAGTAAGTTCTAGATATCCTTTCTACAACATAGTGCCTGTAGTTAACAGTACTTTATTATGAACTTAACAATTTGTTTAAAGGTTGTATCTCATGCTAAGTACTCTTTCCACAAAAACGGGGAACATGAAGAAACTTTCTGAGGTGATAAATACGTTTACTACCATGATTGTGGTGATGGTTTCATGGATGTCCACATGTGAGCAAACTCAGTAAACTGTATATATAAATACAGTTTTTGAGTATCATTGTACCTTAATAAATCTGTTTTAAAAGAGAAAATGAAAGGTACCAGGCAAAAGAGACCATAATTGTTGTTTTAGACAATAATGGTCAGGAAAGATACATTTTTTTATATCCTGAAGAACTAAAATCTGTAACTAATCAACTATTTGGTGAGACCATAACCTGTCAAATTTTCATAAAGACTTTCACATACCTTCTCCCTTTTGCATTTTATAACAGCTTTTTGAGGCACACAGTCTAGATATGATCTAGATTTGAGAAACACCCACATGGAATCTCAGATCCAACTAGACAAAATTTCAAAATAATGAACATACATACCCATTTCATGACTGGTACTGGCCACACCTACACCATACACCTCTAAAACATCCTTCACTGTCTTCATAGTTTCATCGTACCTGGCTGCCAGGCCAAGGAAGTTATAGGAGCCCATGTTGATGACATCTTTTATGATTCTTCCAGTGAACCTGCAGCGAGGACAGGTGAGCACACAGGGCTTTGTCATTTAGTATCATCCTAGTGCCCCAAAAAAGACTTTCCCAAAGAGATCTTGGGTCTGGTCCAAAACATATATTTTCTTTTAGACTTGTCACCACAAAGTGGTTTGCCCTTAGTGGAAAGTACCCTCATGAGGAAGCTGGATAGAATATTACAAAAAGGTATCCCAGCCATGCAGTATTATTTAGATCTGATTTGCCTTGAGCACTCGCTTTCATGACACCTATGCTCTGGTTTAAATTCCAGCAAGAACTTTGTAAACGAGAAAAACACAACCATCCCTGTGTCTTTCAGCAAGAAGTGGGAGGGTATAATTTGTCAATAAAACTAAAAAGGGCTTTTCCTTGCTGGCTCTGTGTATCCTGCACTTTCTGACATGGGTCTCACTTAAACTGCAATATAAACAAGCCACTTTGGCTGCATAATTACCATGACTTCCCCCACAAGCATATGAGGGCTTGCAAAAGGCTGAATGATGGGAGACCAGTTGCTTCCAAGCTTTGGTTTTTCAGATCTGTAATCTGATACCCACAACAGGATTTTCTTGAAAGAATTTTCTTTCAACCAAGGTGGCTGCCTCACCTAAATGTCCAGTTGTAGTCATCTGACACCCTCTCCATCACATCAAACAGGGCCCCTGGGGCACTGCAAATGGGCCGGTTCCAGTTGTCCCTGATTCTCATGTAAAGGTTCCGTGTGTAAAAATTCTCAAAGTTTTGATATAGCGGCACAAAGTCCTGTAAAACAGTAGCAGAAGTTTACCTTTTGTCCATGGCTTTTTGTATCTCATTTGTAAGTGAAGGCTAGGAGAAGCCCTGGAAGAGCCATGCAAATATTCCATCTGCAAACAGTTTTTGAGCAATGGTTTGTGGGTAAGGGGACGGGTAGGGTCCATATATAACTATGGGAGGACTCCATGTTCAAAGAACTCACATTTTAGTGGGGAAAGTAGACAAATGTAGCAAATAAAGGTAACAAAGATAAGGTAACAAGCAAAGGTAACAGAGCAATATAAAACAAGTCCCAAAATGTACGGTGGAGACAATGAATCCCTACAAAATTTTATCTGAAGAGTGACAACAGGTATTTATGTCCAAAGCAATTTAGTTGGAAAAAACAGGTGGGGTGATAATTTTGTCTTAACTTTTAAAAACATGAATATCCCCACTCATTGTGCATGTAGAAATGTGGATGGATTTGAACTTTGGACTTGTTGGCAAAATTGTTGGCAGGTATATGGCTGTCATATAGTCAAGAGTCTAGAAACTGAATTAAGTTTGTGGAGATACCTGGCTTCTTCTCTCACAGTTGAAATACTAGCACTGTTTCGCTGTATAAAATATAATCCAAGCCTGAGGGATTTGCAGTTCTGCTGAGGTTCGAAGCAAACTTATCTATTGTTGTCATCTAACTCCTAATAGTTAGTACAAGGCCAAAAATGCAAAACCTAGGCCTAAACCAAGTACTTGGAGCATTAGTAAGACTAGAGCTAGAGGGAGGGGCACATCTTACTGGAGGAAACAAGGCAGCTTTATGTAGGAGAGACACCAAAGGTAGAATGTGATTGCTATTGGCAGAGATGCTTGGACTCCGTCAGGGTGAATGGGTCTCTGTGCTGGAAATGTAGGATGAATTTGGGAAGAATGAGTAAGAATAAAATGCTTGTAGGACATTTGGTTATGTACTAAATGTTCATGGAGACATTTGGTCTAAACCAACCCATCTACCTCATCCCATGTGTCATTACCAGCTAGGCTACTGAGGTGAGATAGGTTATTATTTGCAATACAGGTACAACACAATTATTGGACCAGTAAAACATGATAGTGTTTTTTATGTATGAATTCGATAAACTAAAAGAAATAAATGTTATGGGCTGTTTGAACTGAGGGACGTTTTCTAGGCATGAGTGTTTTGGACAGGATCAAGTGTTAAAGACATCTGGCATGGACAAAATGTCTCTGTAGACTTTTGAAGAGGACCAACTGCCTGTTAATTGAATAGCACATAAGGCAGATCTTGTTACTCTTTCCTCAGAATGTATAATAGCTCCCACCTCACTGGGAGTCAAAGGCAGGGTCTTGACTGGTCTGGCTCCATGTTGTCTTTCTGATTCTATCCCTTGCTATTCCCTGTGGTGTGAGTGAGTTTGTAATGTCAGCTGGTACAGAAATTGGGAGCCTTAAGTGTCCAAATGAGGAACTCACACGTTACCCTGGAGGTAATGGGGAGCCACTGAATAACTGGGAATGAGCTTTCTCATCCTCCTGCTCATCCTCTTTTAACTCTTCGTCCTCTTTTCCCTTACGAAATGGAGCTAATTTCCTGAGGGAATAGGAGAAGCATGGGGAAGGGTTTTGTGGAAGACCCAGTGCTACTGGTTGGGCCAGTCATCTCCTGACTGGTCCATTCAGAGGAAAATATATAGAATCTGAGGTTTCAATGGCTGGTGACTACATCCAACCCATGATCTTTTTTTGTCACTTTACCCTTTGTTTTTCCAGTGACAATGGCATCATTTCTGGTTTTTGATTATAAAATTTTGATTATAAGACAAAATGTTCATCACCACATACTAGGGCAATCATGTGAACCTACGAATTTGAAGAATGGTTGGGCTACTATAATAGTCACATCTGTAAGATGAAAATCTCAAACCAAGTACATTTGTTCTCAAATAGCTAAGTATCCTGATATAGGTTTTATTATGATTTAAATCTACAAGGTTGTGGTAATCAATTATACTCTTTTATGTTCTAACAGGGAAGTGGACATATTTTTGAGAGAAAAGGAGATTGCGTGTAATTCCAGGAAAGTCTTTTCCAAAATATTTCCTCTTTGATTTAATAACATTTTTACAGACTGTTTATTGACTTGAAGATTATGCTATACCCGTCCCCAAGTTTTGTATCATTTTATTTCTAATTTTTTAATTTCGTATATGAACTATATCATATAAACTCATCCTATCTAGAGGAAATAGGCAAGTAGGTCTTTAAGTAATATTTCTGGACTCTGAATGAAATTATGGTTTTAGATTTTATGAGACATTTTACTCAAAATAAAATTAAAGTTGGTTTAGGAGAGAACATAACAGTTGGTTAAGGAAAACAGTTGATATTAGGTAGAAAAGAACCAAAACACTATCTGTTCAAAATTAAAACAAAATTAATTTCAGACATGGAACCACAAGGTGCACAAGCTATCAGGGCATAGGGGTCATGGAAATCATAGAGTTTAAATATTCATTTGTCAAGTGAGGAAAACAGATCTAGAAAAGTGACTTGAACTCAGATCAGCCTCCCACTTCATCCACTTTCTCAGTCATCACTTTAGGGTAACCTCAGGCTGGCATCTGCCCTAACTTGTCCAAGCTTCCTTAAGCTTCCCTCTAAAACACCAGCGATGACAAAAAAACAGCCTACAATGTGGAAAATTAAGGCAAAGTGATCACTGGACTATGGAGGAGTGTCTATTCACCATAAGGAACTTGCCATTGACTTGAGAAAACAACTTGGGGCTTCCTATCATTGATGACTTATAAAGATGTACCATCTGTCTCCAGAAGGAAGGTGGGAAATACTCCATGCTGCCAAACCTCTCTAGCTTCTGGCTCAGAGATCCAAAATTTCTATGTATGAGGAAACCAGAAGCTAGCTCTTAATTGGGATAAATGCTCTGGGGGCAAAATACAAGGATTGTAACCGATTCTGCAAGATAAGAAAAAACTTTCTGCTAGGGAATGATCTTTACATTTAAAAGAACTTTTATTAATGAGGTGCTTAAAGCTTCTCTTTCAAAGGGATGATCTTTCTTTTCTTTTCTTTTCCTTTTTTTCCACAGAGAGCTATTTCTTCATGGGTGGTACATGCACTAGCCTAGATCTGAAAATCAAGCTTGGCAGTCTACATGTTCCCGAGAGGCACAACTGAGCTTGGAAACCCAATTAAAACTCAAGATCTAATCGAGGGAAGAACTTCTTTGCCTTTGGCACCTCCTCCTCCTCTTCCTCTGCACCTATGAGGCTTCCTACCACTGTATGGGTGTGTTGTCACCTCACCCCATTCCTCTGAGCATCAGTGAGATTTGTTTGGGAGCAATCAACACCTTGCAAAGGTCAATGTCCTCTAGTCTCAGTTAAGCCTCCCACAGGATTTTAAGTATATTGGAAAATGAAACTGGACTAGATATTGCAAAAACAAGCATTGCAATAGGATAACATTGCAATAGCTTTGCAATGTATTTATCCATCTGTAGATTTAACTTGTAATTTGACCTACTCACTCTTTATTTTTCTTCCTGACACAAATGACTAGATGCGAGAGTACATCTCAGGCTATAAAGACACAATCATTTTAGTGGTAGGGTGCAGGAGGAGTCAGCCAAACAGCAAAACCTAAATATACAGCTATGAAAATGGTTTGTTTCTTCCGCAATACAACATTTTTTTCTACCTTTAAGCTTGTAAGGCACTTCATAATTTTCCAAGGTGTTACAGGTATTACTATTCAAGTTTTATGGATAATTAATGGAAAGGCAGAAAATTTGAGTGGACAAATTGGGAATTGTACTTTCTTGTCAAACCAGTGCTCCTTTCAATAGATCATACTGCAGGGCTAGGTATTTATAAGGAAGTAAAGAGGACATATCTGTTGCCCATTGTAGAAAAACATTAGAAAATTCGGAAGCATATTCCTTCTTCTTTGACTTAACTGCATGCCCACTCAATAGCAAATAGAATCATGGATTTGGAGAAAGAGAAAGTATCATTATCAAGCACCATTATTCATTTGTTCCTACACTGACACTTCTGGTCTCACCTAACATTTAATTTTATATCATTATTTCTTTTTGGGAAATAGCTATTTCTCTTGCCAGGGTTGAGCTCAGAATAAGAATAAAATATGTTTGTATTTTTTTGTTGTTGTTGAAAAGGGGTAACTATATTATAAATAGTCCTTTGAAGTATGAGAAACAAAGAAAAATGGCTAACTTTAATTTTTCTTATTAAAAAATTAGAGGAAGGTTGAGTAAACATGGTGGACTCAGTGTGTATATGTGTATTCTACTACTCATCTAAAAGTCCTGTGAAATGACAAAAATATGACTTTAAAAAGAAAATAAATTTATAAATGCTTGAAAGACAGTCAAGAGTATCATAATTCAGACACATTGAAGTCACAAAATTTAGAAAATAAGTAAGATCTGATCAGTGGAGAAATAAAACCATAGTGAACTATAGCTCTAAAACATTTTCAGAGAAGAATGGTATGGACATAAGCTACCTGTAGGGGAGCTTCAAGGTATAAGAGTCAGTACCTGGAAGAAGTTGATACTCAGGGTGAATAACTGAGAAGATAGATCTCTTTGTCCTCCTTGTACTGAGTTAATAAGAAAGAAGCAGGACAAGGCATTGTGGTGGGAAACAAGAGCTGAACAGAGGAGCAATGTCCCAATGTGGGGAGCCCACACAGCAAGAATACAAGTTACTGTTCCTGGCAATTCATTCTATTTCTTTCTACAGTCATTTAAGATAGGTGAACACATGGGCAAGTAAGAATTCTAAATACAAAACTGAGCATAAAACAAAGTGTCATGACTATGTAAGGAACACTAGTGCAAGAGGCATCAAATTCAACAGGCAGAAAAATTAATGTCTAGAGAAAAGACAATAGAGCAAAAGGAAGAATTATTTGTATATGTGTATATATAAGTATGTGACATCTTTATAGAGATACAACAAAACAATGTATTCTTTAAAAAATAAAATATTTTAAAATATAATTGACACAACTGAAAAACAAAAGAATAAATTAGAATAATAACCTGACTAATTTTTAGTAATTATTGAGAAAAATCAGAGAAATGAAAATATGAATGGAAAGTCAAGAGATACGAATGACAAATTCAGAAGATCCAATAGGACTTACTAGACTGAAGAAAGAAGAAGAAGAGGAGGAGGAAAAGGTGAAGAAGAAGTAGGTGGAGAAGGAGGAGGAGAAAAATTCCAAAGAGGAAGAAAATGTAAATGATCTATTAGGAAAGAATGGAACAAGTAAGTAAAAACCAAAATCTATAAATTCTGTAAAACTTCAGATCTTTAAGGATTAAGGGAAAAATGTCAAAAGTATTCAGAAAAGGGGGAAAGGCAGTTTATATACAATGGAACAAGAATTAGATAGCTTCAGACTTTATTTAGGTAAAAGTTGTGGGACACATTTGAGGGCAAGTTATTTTAAACTTAAAATCTTGTACTCATCCAAGCCAGCAATTAAATGAGAATCCAAATAAAAATGTTCACTATCTAAAAGAAGTCATGAATTTAACTCCCACAGGACTTTTCCATAATCATTGAGTGTGCACCTCAACAAAATAAACAATGAAACAACTAAGGAGGAAGACAGAGATGCCAGGAAAAATAATGAGTGAAGGCACTGATGGAATGTGGGTTAGCCTGAGCAGTTTTATTTATGTAGTATGAAAAAACAGAAACTAAAAATTAATAAATAAATGACAACCTGGAGAATGGGTGTCTGGGAAAAAGAAAGTGAAAGTTTATTAAATTTTTCTCCTGGTAAGGGGAAACTTTAGTTACTGAATAATGGTATCTAGATTCTAAATATATGTATTAAATATTCAAAGAGAATCATTAAAAATAGCAGGGAAAATATTATACAGAACTTCCTAACAGTGACAGGGAGAAAAATCAGAAAAAGAAAACTCAATTAAAGGTACCAAAGGTAAAAAAAGAAGAAACAGTTAAAATTAAAAATAAATAAACAACAGAAAATGTGAATGTCAAATATATACAGCAGGAATAAGTTTAAACACATGAGTCATTAAAATATTAGGTTTAACTATAGGGAGTTGCCAATGTGTGTCCAGGATTGAGTATCCTATTTCAAAAGGCCCTTTGACAAGTTGTCCCAGAGAAGGGCAGCCAGGGTGGGGAAATACCTGCTTGAATGACTCTAACAGGAAACATATCCTATGATGATGGGTTATATGATGAAGGTGCCAAGGATATTTGGCCTGCAGAAGAGATTTGTTGGTTTAGGGCAACACATAGTACAGGGCTTTGGAGACAGACCTGAGATTGAACCCAGCTTCATTTTTCATTTGCTATATGATCATGAACAGGCCAATTTACTTCTCTAATGTTAATTTCCTCTTTATAGAGTGGAAATAGTAAGGCCTATCTGTGGTGAAGATGATCAGTTACATGTTAAAAAGCACAATGCCTGACAGATGCTCCAGTGCAGACTTAGAGTGAGCATGTTTAACATAGAGGGGGATGAATCTGGCTCTGCCACTTAATATTTGTATAACCTCTGACCAGTTTTTCTTAGCCCTCTTTGGTTCAGTTTTTTCATGTTTTAAATAGGAATAATTACTCCTATTTCATAGGTGCCTGGAAAATCCAATGAGATTTCATGTCTAGTACTTTCACAGAGTACTCTGTGAATTCAGGAAATAAAATGTCAATTCAAGTATGTGAGAAACTGTGACAACTAAGGAAAGAATTCATTAAGGGTGGTAAAATTTGAAATTAATATGAAAATATCAATAGATTTCCCATATGCCATCAATAGCTAATTAGAAGATAAGGTAGGGAAAAAAGATAGTATTCAAATAGTACCACCATAAAAAAAAAAAAAAAAAAAAAAAAAAAAAAAAAAAAAAAAAAAAAAAAAAAAAAAAAAAAAAAAAAAAAAAAAAAAAAAAAAAAAAAAAAAAAAAAAAAAAAAAAAAAAAAAAAAAAAAAAAAAAAAAAAACATAGCCAAATAGTAATCAAAGGGGAAATGACAGAACTTTAAAGAAAATTTAAAAATGTTATGAAAAAACATAACAGATAAATAAAGACATCATCTTTCTAAATGGAAAGACTAAATATTATTAAAATGTGAATTTTTTCAAAGTTAACCTATAAGTTTAATGTATTGCTAATTAAAATAATTTTTTCTTATAACCCAATACCTGATAAGCTAATTCTAAAGTATACACAGAGATAAAAATCTTTAAAAATTACCTAAAACTTGTACATTTACCTAAAAAAATAGATAAAATCAATGGATAAAAAAAGCCCTATTTAATTAATGATATTGAAACAATTAAAAATCTTTAAAAAATAGTCCTCCTATCTCACACAGCAAATATAAATAAAGTCAAAGTGGATTTGTGGATTCAATATATAAACAAACACATGAAATCATATGAGTACTGAATTACATTATAGAAAAATTTGTTATAACTTTGATCAAAAAATGGCTTCCTAAACAAGATTAACTCCTCATCCCCAAAAGAAGATAAATAACAGCAAAATAACAACAGAACAAAGAGCACATAAATGAAATGTATGATACATATGACTTAAAAATTAAAACTGTATGTGTGGCTAAATATAACAGAGAAAAAGTTAAAAACCAAGAAACAGAATTAGGTAAATATTTAAAATACATTTAACAGGCAAATTATTAGCATAAGGATATATAGAAGGAATTCCTATAAATCCATAAGAACAAATAATTTAATAAAATATGAGCAAAGGATATGAATAGGCAATTGAAGAAGAGTAAGTATAAATGACTAATAATCATATGAAAAGGAGCTAAGTCTGATTCTTAATCAGAAAATGCAAATTAGATGAGAACAAAAATATGTTCATCTATCAGACGGGCAAAAATTTCTGATAAGGGATAAGGTCAATATATCAAGAACTAGAAAGGAAGCAAGAACTCTCAGGTATTGCTGGTAAGTCTAGCTAGGAAAATTTTATTAAAAGGCAATTTGCCAATCTCTCAAAAGTTAAAATGTATATTCTTTGGACCAGGAAGCCACTTTTAGGCATTATCCTCAAATAAATGTATATGCTATTCATTGAATAATTATATGCAATAATAAAAATATGGTAATATAATAAACACATATCCATATTATGGAACACCATATCATGCAATTATTAAAAGGAATGATGTCATTCTGCTGGCATGTAAAGATCTCCAGACATATAGTTAGGTTAAAAAAAGTAAGTCACACATATGTATGATAGGATCTCATTTAAGTTAAAGAAAGGACAGAGTAAGTGCAAATGAACAAATGTGTAATTAAGTCCAAGGAAAAGACAGAAAGGATGCACAAATATACTGTTGTTGCTCATTATTTCTATAATAAAAAAAGGAAACAAAGACATGAGTTTGAGGAAGGGTTCTTTATTAGTGCCAGTGATATACCACCCATTCTTCACATCAGCTTAGGACTAGTTGGAATACATTAGCAAAGCTCTACCTGATCAAAATCAACCAACCCTGCCTATTATCATCAATTCTTTCTTGCAAAGGAAAGTATATTTATGTGTGTGTGTGTGTGTGCATGCGTGTGTGTGTGTGTAATCACTGAATATTCAATGTGGGGAGGCTGTGATATAATTTTATTTTTACTGATAGTCTTATTTTACAAAATATTTTTGGAACTTTGTTTGGATGACCTATGGGACATGATCTGCTAGACACAATTGTGAAAAATGTTCATCCCTTGTGAAAGTGCATGTGCTTTTTAGAAACAGCCAGAAGGTATTTGCAACAAAGTTTGGTTGGGGAGACTGAAGATTCTACTGGCCAGTGATTCCTGTTATATTTAAAGCTATTGACTTCTTAGTGATACTGAAGTCAAGGAAGTGAAAGAGAGTCATGCTGAGGAAGGACCATGCCAACAAGAGAGGAATGATAAATATCCAAAGGAGGTACAGGTGAGCTCTTCTTGAGGAAGAGAAGGAGGTCCCAGTGGTTGAGGTATAGTGAGAGAGCTGAGGAGTAGAGGAGATGAAAGTGGAGATTTAGAGGGGGCTGCATTATGTAGGGCCTCGGCTGGCTCTGGCTCTTACTCTGAGTAAAAACAGAAGGCATTAAAAGGTTTTGACTACTGATGCTCACTTAGGTTTTAGAGAAATCATGTTGATTGTTAGTTGAGAAAAGACTGGAGGGATTGAGCATGTAAAAAAGGTACATCTAGGCAAGAGAAGATGGTTGTTTGGACAAAATTGGTGACATCAGGGGTAGTAAGAAATAGTTGAAAACAAATATATTTTAAACATAGCACTAACGGTGTTGGGGGATAGATTTGACTTGGGGTATAAGAGAAAGAGAGGCATCAAGAATGACTGAGATTTTGGGCCAGAATACCTGGAGTGATGGAGTTTCCATTTACTGATCTGGGAAAGATTGTAAGAAGGACAAGTTTAGAGGGGAAGCTCAAGTGCACAGTTTTGAACATGTCAAGACTGAATAATTGCTGATAAAAGGCATCCAGTGTATAGGTAGATGACAGTGGCCTGGATATGATCCCAGGCATCTACTCTATGGTCATGAGAAATGGTGGGGAGGCCAACTATATCAGCACAGGTTCATGTAAGTGGTGACTGAGGAATCATATGGAAGTTCTGGTCTTTTTCTATTTCTTCAATGAAATAGGAACAAATTATTAGCTGAAAGTCAGGAGGGACAAAAGTTTTGGAAGTTTGAAAAGAAAGCAGAAAGTATAAAATGGTCATCTAGAAGAGCTAGTGACTAAATGTACTAAGATAATATGATGGGTAGATAGTGTCATAATTTAGCTGCATTCTTGAACATCCTGGTCCAAGAATTGTTTGTTGGTGTGGGAAAACACCCCATATTGAAATTGAGTCTCAGGACATTATTTACATCTGAACACAGGCGATAACTGAACTTCAATTGAGAACCTCTAGAATAACAATGCTTCTTACACTTTACACTCTAATGTGTCCACATCACTTGAAGATCATGATAAAATGAAGACTTTGCTTAAGAAGTTGTGAGCTAGGCCTGAAATTTTGTATTTCTAACAGCTCTCATGTGATATTGGTGAGAAGGATCAACTTGTGGTCCCTAGACCAGCAGCACTGGCATCACCTGGGAGATTATCAAAGATGCAGAATCTTGACCCAATCCCAAAGCTATTAAAGGAAAATCTGCATGATCTGTAGACCATTTGTATGCACAGGAAAAATTGAGAAGCATTGCCCTACAACACTGGTTTCTAAATTGGGCTGCACATGAGAATTACCTGGGAAACTTTTTATGAACCCCACCAAGCAGGGTACACCACAAAACAATTAAATCAGAATATCTGCAGATAAAGTCCACATATTAGCAGCTTTTAAAACTTCTTAAGTGATTCCAATGTGCAGCCAAGACTAAGAAGCACTGCTCTGATATTGCCATACTACAAGCTGCTGACTACCATGCTAGGTTCCCAGAGAAGAACCAATAAAGGTTTCTGAATTTGGACCCACCCAGGTCTAAATAGGAAGACCAGTGCTTGGGTTGTCTGTTTGTATTAGACAAAATCATATCTAGCACCCAGTGATCTTAATGGACCCTGTACTTCAAATTACTCAGAAGAGGGTGTCTACTGAGAGCATCCGGCCAAGGTGGAGGTGTAGGCAGAAATGCTTCACTCCCTTGAACAACCAAAAGAAAGATAACAACTAATTTAAAAACAAAGAACAACCAGAACTGCCAGAAAATCATTTGCATGGAAGTCCAACAACCAAGGAGTTAAAGAAACATTCATCCAGACTGGTAGGAGAGGCAGAGACAGGCAGCTGGGGTGGAGAAGACATGGGGCAAGGCAAGGCAAGGCAGTGGACAGCACAGGCAATCCCACATTCAAGCACAGATAAGCTCAGAGGAACAGTAGGGGAGTGAGACAGACTGGGAAACTCAGGTATCAGCACAGGAAACTAAAGCCTCAAAACCCCTAGCTATAAAAAATTTGCAGGTGTTGTGGTGGCAAGAGAAACTCCCAGCCTCACAGCAGAGTTCACTGGAGAGGCCCACAGACTCCTAGAGTGTACAAACCCACTCACCTGCAAATCAGCATTTGAAAGGGCACAATCTGCCTGTGGGAAGCAATGGAAGTGACTGAAAGCCAGAGGAGAGGGGAACAAGCAGCACTGTTCCCTCTCGGACCCCTCCCCTACAGACATTGCCCCAACCAAGCAAATAGGGTTGCCCCACCCTAGAGAATACCTAAGGCTCCACCCCTTAGTACCTAACAGGCATGCTGAGACAAAGAAATATGGCCCAAATGAAAGAACAGGTTAAAACTCCAGAAAAAGGACTAAGCGATCAGGAGCTAGACAACCTATCTGAGGTGGAGTTCAAAACACTGGTAAACAGGATACTCACAAAACTGGTTGAGCTTGGCTGCAAAATTAAGGAAGAAATGAAGGCTACACAAAATGAAATAAAGCAAAATATACAGGGAACCAACAGTGGAGGGAAGGAAACTGGGACTCAAATCAATGATTTGGAACAAAAGGAAGATATAAGCATCCAACCAGAACAGAAGGAAGAAAGAAGAATGCAAAAAAAATAAAGAGAAGCTTAGGAAAGGATGGGAGAACTTTAAGTGTCCCAACATCTGAATCATGGGGGTGCCAGAAGGAGAAGAGGAAGAGCAAGAAATTGAAAACTTACTTGAACAAATAGTGAAGGAAAACTCCCCTAATCTGGCAAAGGAAATAGACTTCCAGGAAGTCCAGGAAGCTCAGAGAGTCCCAAAGAAATTGGACCCAAGGAGGAACACACCAAGGCACAGCATAATTACATTAGCCAAGATTAAAGATAAGGAAAGAATCTTAAAAGCGGCAAGAGAAAAGGAGACAGTTACCTACAAAGGAATGCCTATAAGACTATCCGTTGATTTCTCAAAAGAAACCTTACAAACAAGAAGGGGCTGGAAAGAAGTATTCCAAGTCATGAAAGGCAAGGGCCTACATCCAAGATTACTCTATCCAGCAAAGCTTTCATTTAGAATGGAAGGGCAGATAAAGTGCTTCCCAGATAATATTGAGTTAAAGGAGTTCATCATCACCAAGCCCTTATTATATGAAATGTTCAAGGCACTTATCTAAGAAGTAGAAGAAGATCAAAAACTATGAACATTGAAATGACAGCAAACTCACAACTATCAACAACTGAGCCTAAAAAACAAAAACAAACTAAGCAAACAATAGAACAGGAACAGAATCACAGAAATAGAAATCACATGGAGGATGATCAGTGGGGAAGGGGAGGGGGAAAATGGGCAGAAAAAGTACAGGGAATAAGAAGCATAATAGGTAAGCACAAAATAGACAGGGCAAAGTTAAGAATAGTATAGGAAATGGAGAAACCAAAGAACTTATATGTACAACCCATGGACATGAACTAAGGGGGGGAGTGGCGAAATGCTGGAAGGTGGGGGGTGGTGCAGGGAGGAGGGGGATAAAGGGGAGAAAAACATTGGGATAACTGTAATAGAATAATCAATAAAATTTGCTTTAAAAATTACTCAGAAGAAAGTCTCTGGGAGAATCAGGCTGTTGCATCAGGATGCAGAACAGTAAGTTTTTATTCATGTGAACATTTGGAGATGGGTCTTAAAAATTCCTATAACTACAACTTGTTGAACCCTCTTTCTTTTAATGTGGAAGTAAAAATATCTGAGGATGGGCCGGAAATCCCAAGTAAAGAGGGATTTACTTGCTGGGGTCCTGAGGACTATTTGGATTTAATGTGAACACAAAATTTCAATTAAGATGGTTTATAACAACAGTCTGTTGTCATTAGAATGAGTCTTGATGAACCTGTTAATAAACCATAAGAACTGAGAAATGTGACTATGCTTAAAGGTTTTAAATCTCTGATAATACTTGATGTTTATTTGGTTATATTTGCTAACATCTTTTTGGTTTTGAGAAGTTGGGCCATTACATAATTGAGAGGGTAATTCATCTAGAGTAATTTATCATCTTTAATAAATTGCAATTCAACTCTAAAGTTGCCTTTGATTTTTTAAAAAACGACATGGTTTCCCAAAAATTAAGAGCTAAAAGGAGAAATTAAGCAAACATATTTAAAACTTGTATCACCCTGGCTGGGTGCTCAATTGGTTGGATTGTCATCCCATGCACCAAAAGGCTGTGGGTTTGATTCCTGGTCAAGGCACATACCTAGGTTTGTGGGTTCAATCCCTTGTCAGGGTGTGTACTGGAGGCAACGGATTGATGTTTCTCTCTCACATCAAAGCTTCTCTCTTTCTCTCTCTCCCTTCCTCTCTCTCTAAAGTCGATGAAAATATATCCTCAGATGAGGATTAAAAAAATACACTAAAAAACCCCCTTGTATCTGTGTTGTTCTTTTCCTTGCTAGTGCCTTCTGATTGCTGGTAGAGTCTATGGGAGGTACCAGGGCCCTGGGCTGGGGATGTTTTTAGTGCTCTCTGGAAAAAAGATTTTGATTTTTCTGTTCTTTTCACTTAGTTGATAATAATGAATCAGTAATCAAGTAATTCAGAAAAAGTTTTATCAGAGCCTTCATGTTTTGGTATCAGTTTCAGGGAGTTCAGGCTAGAAATAAAAATGGAAACAAGGGATTCTAAATTTGGGGTAACCCTTTAGTTTAAATAGATGGCTTTGGTATGCCAGAAGTCATCCCAGTGAGAGAGAATATAAAGAAATTGGATTAATAAATGCTCATATCTGATTAAGAAAAAAGAAGGAAGATGAACATGTCCATTAGTTTGACTGTATTTTTATATACATTTTACTATGTGTATAAAAATATCATGTTGTACACCTTAAGTATATGTAATTTTATTAAAAATAAGATTAAAATATTTAAAAATGAACAGATTCAGAGTGTAATAAAATAAAAACATCCATTTATGATATTTTTAAAAACATAGTAACTCTTGTCCACCACCACTTTCTGGATGTGCTTTCTTTCATGGTATCATTTTGTGCATGGCTGGTTTGTCTTATGGGACAATCTGTTCTCCCAGTAACCAGCTTTTAGAATAGAATAATGCTTATTTCTGCTAAAAGAACCAGGGGTCATTGAAAAGCAACATACTCCATGTTTCCAGCCAGAAACTTCAAGATGTGCCTCAGGTAGCTTATTAACACAGAGCAAGAGTAGTGTCAGAAGTTCATGGTAGGGGGCAGTATTTAAAGGATAAAGGCCAGACTGGAGATAGAGTGTCTAGTGAACTAGTTCCGTAAAAAAGCATATAGTGATTGTAGCCATTGAAATTTATTAGCACCTGTTATTCTGAAAGCTTCTAAACCTCTAAGGGGGCTCAAAAGGAAGAAATATAATAAAATGGATGCATATAAAAGGAATATACACTAAGGTGAGTTAATTGATGCTGCCTACTTCACAGAGGTCAAATGGGTGGGAAATTATTTATGTTGTAAAGAAATACAACACATTGATTTATTGATGTGATGATGTCTTTCCTGAGACACTTGACAGGTGTCAAATAGTGACAGGTGTTACAGACAGGCTATTGTGAGCTGCACTTCTCCTGTTGTTCAGGACTAAAGCACCCCTTTCTGCCTTGCTGGCTGCTGACAGTGTTGAAGCTGACAGCTTAATGAAGGTCAAATTCCCCTCTGGTGGCAGTTCACATCTGTCAATCCCCTTGCCTCAATGCTTCTGAAGGGCCCTCCCATCTCCAGAGCTCCCTCTGGGATCCACAGAGGCCTCTGCTGGGACTGCATCACAGTTCACCTGCACCATCTTGCCTCTTCACTCTCCCCCCATAACCTTTCTGCCCTCAACCATCTCAGAGTTGTCCGCTGCACTGAGAACCCACTTGCATGTATGTAAATATGTTCTCCTTGAAATGTAAGAAATATTTTAGAAAAACCAAAACAACTAGACACTCTGGGATGACAGAGCAAAAAATATTGAAACAGGTTAGAAAATAGATGGCATATCTGAAGCCTAAGGCTTCCAAGAGATGCCACACCTGAGAAATTTACGTTTGACTGACCCTTTTTCCAGCAAATATTATGGAATGTGCTGATTTACTGTGAATATTACTTCTACCCAGAGAGCAGGCAGATTGCTGATAAGTGTTTCTAGAACAGACCAGCTGGTATCAGGGGTGGGTTGTGGAGATCCTTGTGAGAGTGTGTGCTTCTTCCCAGTTTCCCAGTTTCATTATCAGATCTGCTGGGACCTGGGAAACCTGCATCATTCCCTGGGAGCCTGATGGATTCTTTCCCATTTGATTTAACTGCTACGATCTCTTTTATCATTCAAAAATCTTTATATGCTCAAAACTGTGTCTCTGACCATCTTTTTGCCAAAATAAGACCATTTCATTCTGATGGATATGCCACTACTGTCCTCAGGTCTGACCAAAGCAGAAATTTGGCATTCTTCCTGCTATATTATTTTTTGTACTTATTTCAACACTCCCTGATTTTATCTCCCAAATATCTCTATAATTGGTTCCCTTTTTTCATTCCATCTACCTCTTCCTCAGTTCAAGCACAAATTATCTCTTTCCTAAACCATTAAAAGGTCTTTCTATAGTTACTTTGCTTCTAGTCTTCAATTGGAATTCCATCTCTAACATCTATTAAATTCTCTGAAGTTACTTGTTCTCTTCTCACTATTCCTCTCTTTTTTTTCTCTATAAACTTTCCTTGGGAGATCTCATCTATATCTGTGGGTCTGATTAATGTTGATATGCCCAAGATATACTGAAAATGCCCGAATACCCATCTGAGACTTTTCTCCTGAGGTTTGGACCTCTATATCTAGCTGTCAATTCTTCAAACTCAACTTGTCAAAAAAAGAATTGACCACTCTGCCCCTCCAACTGGATTGTCCTCCTTTATTTTCTGTTTCAATGAATTGCACCATTTTCCTTCTACTCAGTTGTACAAGTCATAAGCCTTGGTGTGGTCTTCAAACTGTCCATCTCTTTAATTCTTCAATTCATATCAGTGATCTCTGTATTCTTAAACATTTCTTGGTCCTGTCTCTTATCACCATGACAATTGTTGCTAGCACAATCCCAGCCTAAGTTCTCATCTAGAATATTTTTTAACCTGGATTCATGCATCAACCTCTTAAGTGGTTTCTTTGGTCTCTGTGTTATCTTTCTGTAATCCCTTTTTCATAGGATAGTGTACACAATCTTTGTAATCTGCAAATCTACATTCCTCTGCCTGAAACCCTTCAATGCCTCCCCATTGCTCTTATACCAAATATCCATGGCTTATAAAAACTCATTATGGTCTGGCCCCCACTTGCCTCTCAAACAATCTCCTTCCCATATACTCCCACTCTCACAATGCTTCATTGGAGTCATTGGAATATCTTAGTTCTTTGAATGCACAATGCTTTCTCTTACCTCTGGACCATTTTGCATCATGTTTCCTCTCCCTGAATGCTCCATCAGTCCCATTTTACCTTCTCCTTTGATTTACTACTTATTCTTCAGTCTTCCAATCTCAATTTAACTTTCTCTTCTTCCCAGAAGCCTTCACTGACCACCAAGTTTGGTTTAGATATTTGTCATTTTTAGCTCTCTTGACATCCTCTACTACCTCTACGGTAACTCTTATCAACTTCCATTGCAATTGCTTTTTTATGGTTAGCTCTCTGAAGGTAAGAATCATATCTGCCTTCGTTATTCTTATATCCCTAATTGCAGAACTATACTTGGCACAAAATGCATGCTGAAAGCGAATCTGACTTGATTGATGAGTTAATGAATACCTTGGCATAGGCAGTGCCCTTTTCTGAGAATGTCATTCTTTGTACTCTTGCTCATCAGGAAAATTCCTGCTAACCATTCAGGCCCCAATATCATGCCTTCTTGACTTCCTAAGGTAATCATAGAGCCTGGATTTCTGCTTCCCGTATCACACTCTTCCTCATCAGCACTTTTTGTCAAATATTTTGCTCATGAGTCTGTTTTTGCACACCAGACTTCAAATTCTCTGATGGCAGGACCTGCCTTTAATGTTTGTTAGCACCCATTACTTGGTATGGAGCATGTGCTCATATACTCACTAAAAGTAGAAGTAATTGTAATAATCAACCTGGGTCCATTTTTCTTCTGAAGTTGGTACGCTTGACAAGGCAATTCCAAAAAAATGCCCCACATGATTTGTTTATGGAAGTATTACTGTAATGAGTGTTTATCTTATCATAGGTACTGTTCCTAAGTTATAAGATTTGAGGCTCTCTCATTGCATTGAAATTCATGTCTCACTTAGCTTTGCTTAGATGTGTTTATGGCTCCACCATGTCAAATAATCCATGCCCACACTCATAGTATTTCAAATCAAATTTTAGGAAAAAAGACTCATAGTATCATAAATCATTTGAACCAGTTTGGGAATCATGTTAACAAAATGCAGGCTCTTTGTGTATCTCTGAATATTTTTCAGGTTGTTTCTGTTAGCTCTATGTGAAAAGAGGATGGTATACACTTTTATAGGTTAACTATTAAAAATATTTAGATCAATGCTTCTAAAAAAAAAGGTCATTTTGCAGTCCATGAGACATTTGGCAATGTCTGGAGGCATTTTTAATTGCCACAAGTGTGTGGGAGAGAGTTAATGGCATCTAGTGAGTAGAGGCCAGGGATGCTATTAAAAATTCTATGATGCACAGGGCAGCCTCCCACACACACACAAAAAAAAACCACCCCCCCAAAAAAAACCCCCAAATTATCCAATCCAAAACATCAATAGCACCTAAGTTGAGAAGCCCTGATCTACATGAAATAAAAATCTCACACTTCATTCAGGCATACTTTTCTCTTTAAATAATACTTACCTTACAACTAGAAGACCAGAGTATATAGTCCCATCCATGTGCCTTGTTCTTACATTATGGTTTGAAAAATTCTCTAAAATGGTATTTTTAATATCTATCTCATAGGGTTGTTATCTATATTAAATATGTTAATATATGGAAAAAATCTTCGTTCAGTATCTGGTAAATAGTAGGTCACTTAATAAATATTTGTAAAAACAAGTCTGTGAGCACATAGGGGATGGGGTCTAGGGGTGAAAATAAGTAGCATTTACCCTGAGTTGTTCCTGAGCTCCTCACCCTTTTTAGGATCTGTACATGTGTCACTGCTTCTGAGGATAGTTTAGAGAAGAATAGCATTGACAAAGACCCAGGGAGATGTGCATACATACTTTTTGTTCTTCTCTCTCTACAGCTGCATTGCATTTTTCTATTCCCCAATTTCTCAAAAAGTCTCTGAGATAGCCAAAGAGGGTTCCAATTCCATATCCCATATAAGTGAAAACCATAACATGAAGAGGTGCTTCTTCAAAGGATTCAACAATTGGTTTATCGTAAAAATGTGGCTTCCCATTTTGCTGAAAACACAAAAGAAAATCAAAGGTTAACACTCTCCCAATTACAATAAAGTATGATACTTAAAATTTTGGACTTTCAGCCATTTGGAAATAGATCACTGAAGAGGAAATCAGAAATGTATATTTTATTCTACAACCCCCTAAAGAAATAATTGATTAGTGTAAAAATTCTCATCAGATGTTAAATCCGTAAGTGAAAAGTTAATGAGGAATTGGGTTTTTATAAGATGACATAGTATCATGCATAGGTTACTACTTAATCACAAACCTGGGGTTACTACCTTAACCAGGTGATAAAATCACATAATAAATGTTGGAACAATTAGCCACTTTGTGATCTTATTATATTGTAATATCCAATATATCAATGAAATATTTCAGCAGAATTTAGTCAAGCTCTTACATCTAATTTCCATTTCACAAGTAATATCAGGATAGAGAAACATGGTAAATTGCTTCATGAAGAATCAGATAATCCACAATGTGGAATTCTCTATATTACAATTGGCTTGGCCTTTAAAGCAAAAATAAATAAATAGAACTACATAAAACTAAAAACTTCTGCACAGCAAAGAAAACAATCAACAAAATTTAAAAACAACCTAGGAATAGGAGACAATATTTTCAAACCATATACCTGATAAGGTTTTAATATCCAAAGTATATGAGAAACTCATGCAACTCAAAAACTAAATAACCCAATTAAAAATGGGCAAAAGATCAGAACAGACAGACATTTTCACAAAAAAGACATACAAATGGCCAATAGGTACATCAAAGGTGCTTAAACATCACTAATCATCAGAGAAATGCAAATCAAAATTGCATTGAATAATGGCTATCATAAAAAATAATGGCTAGGATGGCTATCATAAAAAATAAGAAACAAGAAATAACAAATGTTAGCAAGTGTGTGGAGAAAAGGGAAGCCTTGTGCACTATTGGTGGGAATATAAATTAGTACCATCATTGTGGAAAATAGTATGAAGCTGCTTCAAAAAATTAAAAAATAAAAACCCCACTTCTGAGTATATATCCATACAACATTAAATAAGTATCTTGAGGAGATATTTGCACTCCCATAAGTATCTTGAGGAGATATTTGCACTCCTTTTGCAACAATGTGGATGAACCTAGAGGACATGATAGGATAATGAAATATGGGGGTATGGGAGCAGAGTGATATAAATGACTATAACATAGGGCAAAAAGTAAATGTCATAAGAGTCACACAGATGGAAGGACCATATCACATCAGGTGATCAGAACTGGAGTCCTGAAAAATGTGGAATTGGAGCCTAGTCTTGATGGGACATACAGCATAAAGGTGGAGAGAGTTTGCATGGGAGTGAGACCACCTGGGTTCAAATCCAGGCACTTTTATTCTACGACCTTGCCCTCGAAAGCCTCAAGTGTAACATGGAGCTAATAAAGGTTGTTTTGAAAATTAATTGAGCCAGTAATATATGCAAAGCACCAGCCACAGAGTAAGAATCCATGAAATGTTAATTTAATCTTCATTGAATCTGAATAGGGATGATAGATGAAACTGTTAGAATGGATTATGCTGCTTTTAGAGAGATTTTGGAAAGGAAGAGAAAGAATATGTATAGAGCCCTGGCCAATCTTACACATAGAAAGAAATGGGAGAATGAGGGTCCACTAGGAAAGAGCAAGCAGAGGAAAGGAAGAAATGGGAGGGTGAAGAGGAAAGTGTGGTTGGTGGTGGCTGAGAAAGACTATTATATATGGAAACTCTCACAAGAAAACTGGACCCCTCCTTCATAACATACACAAAAATTAACTCAGAATAGATCATAGACCTCAATGTCAGAACTAAAACAGTAAAACTCTCAGAAGAAAATATAGAAGCAAGTATTCATGACCTTGAGTTAGGCAAAACCTTCTTAGATATGACGCCAAAAACACAAATGATAAAACAGATAAGTTGCACTTTACCCAGTTTAGAAGCTTTTGTGCTTCAAAGGATACTATTAAGAAAGTGAAAAGACAACTCACAGTATTGAAGAA
Source organism: Anoura caudifer (assembly GCA_004027475.1). Taxonomy (NCBI): domain Eukaryota; kingdom Metazoa; phylum Chordata; class Mammalia; order Chiroptera; family Phyllostomidae; genus Anoura; species Anoura caudifer. Next base: position 36,864 of record PVKU01000626.1, read on the forward strand.
AATGTTTGCAAATCATATATCTGATAAGAGTTTAGTATCCAGAATACATAATGAACACTTGCAGCTCAATAATAAAAAGACAAATAACTCAATTAAAAAATGGGCAAAGAATCTTAATAAATATTTGTCCAAATATATAAAAATGGCCAACAAGCACATGAACACACAAATTATTATTCTTAAAGGTAAGTAAAATGTAAAGTAGCTCTTTCCTCAGTAGAATTCTCCACTTTTACTCTAAAATGTTTGAGCTGCCATTTATTTCTCTTCTAAAATACTTTGGAATGTCATTAGATATGGTTGAAGTTATACAAATAAAGCAATGCCAAAGCTCATGAAAGTGAAGTGATACAAGAATGATGAGAGTACACAGTTCTTCCTTATTTGGAAGAGTACTCAATGTCTTAAAGTTGTCTGGGGATTTTAAAATATGAATATTTTCACCATAGTCTTATGTCATATATTTAGAAATGCTTTATGAAACATAGATTTCACACCTGGTATAATTAATATTAACTTATAGGCAAACCCTGGAATATGATGTTCTACATGATACACTCCAGGTAGAAACCTATCTATGAGATCTCATGATCAGTCAATTCAAATTGTTCAGGTTGCTGAGATATACTAATACATGAAAACTTCAATTAAAATTTATTTTTTTTTGCATTGTCTTAAAACTCCAGCATTATGTCTATCTAAAATATTTTTATTGTTATTTTATTCCTATTTCAACACTAAACCAAGCTTTACCGAGTATCTGTGTTTCCAAATGCTCTGCCAGAAGACAGGGTGTTCTTACAGACAGACTACAGGCTGACAAGTAGTACCAGAGAGACATTTATGGTACTGTGGGTACTGGGAGAAAGATGCATTTAACAGTGGCTGGAAGCAGTATGAAACTTTCATGAATAAGAAGTCAGTTGAACAAAGTCTGGAAGTATGAGGGCAGGAAGGATAAGGGCAGCAGGAATGCATAGAGAGAAAGATCTCCAAGATAGAACTGAGAGCATCTGGAGAGATGCTCATCAGCCTTTCTCCTAGGCTACTGTAATCACCTTCTGGATGGTATCTTTACTCCATCCCCACTCCCGAAATCTTCAGTTGCTAGAGTACTCCCTAGAGATGCTCATCAACAAAAAGGGTTATGGAAAGACTACATACCTCTGCAACTTTTGGGTATTCTTTACAGTGTACATAATCTAGAATGTGAGAAGCAAAGGAAATATCTTTCTTGCTCATCGCTCTCTCCCCATTGCAAACATGGTAGGTGCTACATAAGTATTTGCTGATTGACTCAGCTTATTGACTATTATTAAAATACTGAAGAAAAAATTCACTTAACTTTGGGAAACCCATCACAAGTATCAAATGTATTTACTACCTTTTATATACATTTACCTAATCCATGACAAATCTCTATTCAGATGTGTTGGTTTTAAGCATAGAGTTAAGTTTTTTAGCATAGGAGACAATGCTGTCTGAAGTCCTCTGATTTCCTGTTTTCCATTTGTTGCTTAAGCAATATCAAACTGCTTTTATTTTGTAATAGGGTACATCCAGGGCCTTCCAAAGAGGATTTGTAATGGGGTCCAGAACTTGGGGTGTTGAGAAATTATAAAATATAGGATATTCTCACCCCCACAAGTCTGAACTGGGGGATGGGACACAAAAAGCAGGGCCATTGAGAGTTATTTTGCATATCAACAGTTGGTCAGCTTCATGCCTGATATGCAAAAATGGTTATTTTACATATCTATAACAGCTGGCTAGCTTCACAGATATGGTAAGTAGCTGTGGCCTTGCTTTGCGTCAGGGAGATGAGAGTGACTTCTGATGTAACTGGGAGGCAACTTCCCCTGGTTACAGCACCTGTGTGAGAGCTTGGAGATTGTCATTCCACACCACAGGGCCATGCCTGCCTGGACTCACTATGGCAGCCTAGAAAAGCTGGAAAAATGGGAACGTTGGCAGGTGTAGCCGATTGTGGGAGGAGTTGGAAATGGGGATGCAGAGGAAGATTCGTGCCATCATTTAAACCCAGGTGTGGCAGCCATGCAGGGTGAACCACGTGGTTTTGGGGTTCGAACGTTGAAATTGTGGGGCTCCCTTAACCACGTGGCTTAGGAAGGAGGAAAGCAAGATGTAGCAGCCATGCAGAGCTCTCTCTTAGCAGTTTGGAAGAATGCAGGAGAGACATTGTGGGACGGAAAGGGGTGAAAGGACTCTCACTGGTAGACCATGAGATGGTGACATGTGGGTTTGGATTAAGAACTGTAGATCATGGCCACACAGCCGATGGTGCTGGGAATGATGGGAGGCCTGCCAGTCAAGCATGGATGACTGAGAAGAACCAGGAGAAGTGAGCTACAGATTTCTGTTTTTTTTCTTCTGAAAGATGATACTTCTGGTTGGCAAGTTCTGAGACTGGCCTGCCAGGGCAAAGGGAGAAGGAAGGACTGTGTGTGTTTGTGGGTATTTTAAGGGACTTTGGGACTTTAACAAAGACATTAAGTCATTACTCTAAGTCTGTATAATTTTTGAATAAATAGTTTCTTTTCTTTTCACTAAACTCTGGCATTGAGAGCCATAATTCCTAAGGGGAACAGGCAAGGTGAATCTAGTACAGAGTGACCCCAGGGGAGAGGGGTCCATTCAGTAACAGTACCTTAACCACCCCTCCCCCCCCACACACAGGTCTGTTCTGTAACAATTTTACACCCTGATTTTTATCCCCCTCAACCTTTACTCATACTGCCACTTCCATAATTTCTTCAGTTTTCACTCATTTTGCTAACTCATCTCTCTTTCTCTACTCCACAAACATATTAATATATTATTTGCCTGCTTAACATCCACTGTTTAAGACCCAGGTCTTGCTTTATGTTCTAAAAAAGTCCAGGCTAGATGTCTTCACTGTATAACACTATCATTACATTCATCACTTGGTATTACAATAATATTTTTAAAAGACAAATCATTTCATAACAGGACAGAAAATTAAGGATCACTTGCCAAAATAATAGCTTTCATTATCTGTCACTCAGGCCTTTCAAATATTTCAAATATTTTAACCCTGTTGTCCAGTGTGGCAAAGACTGGCTGTTTGTCAAACCCATTTCCTTCTCCCCTTTCTCTCAGCTGGACTACATTTCCCAAAATCCTGGGACAAATGTGGCCACATGACTGAGTTCTACCACTGTGAAAGGGGTGGAAGCAAAATGTGCCACTACCATGCCTGGCCCATAAAAACCTTTCTCATGATCCATCTCTTTCTCTTTTTCCTCTGTTGCCATCTGAAGGCTGATGGCCAAGGTAACCTTAGGAGCCACATATTAAGGACTGCAGAGTTTTTTGTTAGTCTGGTTTCCTGAATAACTGTGTGAGGCAGAGTCCTTACCGTCTCCCTCTTCAACCCTCTATCATTGCCAATTAGACTTAATATGAGTGAGAAATAAACTTCTATTTGGTGCTTTTTTTATTATAACATCTAGTATTACCTTAATGAATACGTACTACAGTAACTTTGTTAAAATACTTTTACTTCTAATCCTGGCTTAGAAGCATTTGAAAGAAGTCTGAGAACCTTTTTACCTTCCCAAGGAATCATTTATCAGGACATGTCTGGGCAGACCACAATTCAAATTTGTATCTGGGAAAGTTTACGCCAGAAAATGAACTGAGTCAAAGGTTCAGTTCCTGATTTATCACGCTGTTCTGCATGTTAGGCAGTGTATGATAAAAAAAAGTATATTACAAGATATAGGCTTTAGTGACAGCAGAAGACAGAGACATATTATAAACATGGAAATGTTGATGGGACCACTTCTTTATATATTAGCTACTCCAACCCTTTTTCCCCCCATTGGTAAACAAGTTCAGATGTTGATAGCTTAAGTTGGTTTCCAGTTGTGTTGGATCTCCTTACAACCTGAAGAGTTAGCTAATGTGTCGCAGCAGCCCATGAAGAGAGCCACAGCCTTCCACAGGACACACCCAGATTGAGAAGTAAAGGATTCACAGAAAGGACAGGATTGCTTGAAAAGGTCTACATAGAGCCCTCAGCAGAGTGTCAACGAATGAATGAGAGATAGGGAGAGAGGGAAGGAGGGAGAGAGAGCAAGCACCAAGATTCTCGAAAGGAGGTGAAGGCTTTTCTAGGAAAAGAGGACCAACATAAGCACTTGTTAGTGGCATAAAACAAGAAGAACAGGACCTTTCATGGACCTCTGGCTAGAACTCATGTGTTACATATTTGGAGATGAGCTGTACAAAGCCCACTGGAATGAAATAGTCTTTCTATGGCAGGTCAGCCAGACTATCTTTTTCAAATAGGAGTGAAAGAAAGGTGTACTTTTCATTGGGATGCCCCCTCATCAGAACTGCTGGAGGAATGCAAGGTAGAAAGATTTGTAGGATGCTAGGATCCTACCTGGGATGACAGCTGGGGTGGAGACTCTAAAATCAACTGAACATAACTCAACCTTGGAACAAAGTGGCTGTCTCACCACCCTGCAATGATTGAATTCTTCTGATCTTACTTGCAACTGGCTGATTCATTTGAGGATCACAGAGCTTTCAGTAAGCTATCCTGATAAATCAGAGAAAACAATGGTTTAATATCACTGAGAATAACTAGATATATCTACTATCTTCTTGATCAGTTATAATGTGTCATGTGAAAACAGTGCTCAAAGCTTTTGTGGCCATGAACTTATTTATTTACATAATATTCCTAAGAGGTAGGTGGTGAATAGGTGTAATAGAATTAGAATTATCTTCACTTAATGAAAGAGGCACAAGGCATTAAGCAACTTCTCTAAGGTTGCAAAACAGAAAAAGGCAGGACTAAGTTGAATTTCTCACCTCAAGAACACCAGAGTTAAAGCAGAAAAGCCTGATTGAAGTTAGATCCCTGAGACATGACGGAACATATTTCAGAAATAAAATAGACACGGGGCTGAATCTTTCTCCTTTCCAGGTGGATACTGGTGGTAGCAAATACTGTGTGGGAAGGCTGACTACCATGTGCATGTACCTCTGCTTGGCACTGGAAGGAGCATTCAGGTAGTATCTCTTACAGCTCCCATCCTCGTTGAGCTAGTTCATGGATGATGGAGAGATAAAGTATGCATACAAAAATATAACATTTTGGCCCTGGCTGGGTTTCTCCGTTGGTGCATCATCCTACACCCCAAAAGACTGCCGGTTTGATTCCTAGTCAGGGTACATAACTAGGTTGGGGTGTGTATGGGAGGCAATTGATTGATTTTTTTTCTTCTCTCTTTTTTCCTTCCTCTCTCTCTAAAGTCAATAAATATATTTTAAAATATATAACACTTGCATCCTAGAGAGCAAGAAGTATCAAGTGACAATATCTAATTAAATATATAGCAGTGGTAAAAAAACAGAAGTTTGATAAGTCACTTCATATCTATATATTTGTTCATTCATTCAACAAACACATTTTGAACACTAACTCTGTGCTAGCTGCTGTACTAGGTCCAGGTGACACAGTGGTAACTAAAAGGGACCCAGTTCCTGTCCTCATAGCACTCATGGTCTATACATATGCTGTTCAATAAACTACTCACTAGCCACATCTGACATTTATATTTAAACTTAAATAATTAAAATTCAACAAATTTAGAGACTTAGATCCTTAATTGCCCTAGCCACATTTCAAGTGCTCAATAAGTGTATATGGGTGATGGCTGCATTACTGGAAGAGACGGATATACAGTATTTCCATTATTACAGGAGTTTCTGTTGTCTGAAGTTGGCAAACTGTGGTGCACAGACCAGATCTTGCTCACCACCTACTTTTGCAAATAGTTTTATTGGAACACAACTACACCCATTTGTTTATGTATTGTCTATGGTTGCTTTCACTCTATAATGGCAGAATTGAGTAGTTGTGACAGAGGTTTTATATTTAGCCCAGAGAGAAACAAATATTTACTATCTGGTCCTTTACAGAAAAAGTTTGCCAATCCCTGGTCTAGACAGAAATGCAGATGCAGAACAAATACTTACAAAAAAGAAAATGATGAATAAGTAAGATTGCTGTGGAGTGGGTAGGAATTTGACCTATTCAGGAAATGACAAAGGCCTGCCTAAAGAAGATGGTATTTAAAATAAGAATGGGGTAATGAGTGAGGATTTACCAGGCAGAGTGTTTCTAGCAGCAGGAAGAAGCTGAAAATCTGTGGGAAAAGGATGGGGTTGTATGGCTGGGATAGTGAGGGGGCAGGTATGGCCAAATGTCAGTTCCAGAAGGGGAGCTCCATCTGTGTTGCCCATTGCTAGTGCTCCAGTGTCTAGGATGGCATCTGATGTGAAGTAGGTATCTGTTAAATGCTTAAACAATCAAATAGGCTGGGAGGTTATGCAACACTCATAAGCCAAGTTTAGAATTGCAGCCTTGATTCTAATAAGGGAAGCCATTGATGAGTTTTAAGCAAGGGTTTACTTATAATTTCTGATCAGATATGTGTTTTCAGAAGGGCTCTTGCAGGGCTGTGTGAATACTATGTCTTCCAGGGGCCCCCACATTCAATGATTCACAGTGATTCATGGTTGGTGATTTTAAAGTCTCTACCATTGTAGAAGAGGATTTGATGAAGCAAACACTTGTTTGGTTGATTTTGGAATTTTGGACCTACCACCAAAAATCACAAGTGTCTTCTAAATGCCTTGAGTGAACAAAAAACAGGCATGCTTTGGCATACCAATGAGGTGTGCTCCATGGCATTTCTTTCCCATGTCAGGCAGCCAGTGATTCATAGGTGAGTTATAACAAGGTGGGGCTCCTGGAAGCACACAAAATGTGGTTCTGACAGTCACTTGGCTAAACTTAGTGGATTGAACTTGGAATACCAACAATATTTTTTTTTCTTTGAGTCAAATTGAAACAATTTTGTCTTGCACCTCAATGATCCTGAACCCCATCCAAAACTTTCTATTTTGTAAAGCTAGATCAAACAGTTGCCAGCCATTCAGCAACATGAAGAAGCAGAAGGCTTTCCTACTCAGAAAGAAACTGGCTAAGCATTTAGTTATTGTCCCTTTTTTGTGTCCTTTAGGATTTTGCACATACTTATTCTTCTTGCTTCTCCGCCTGCCACCATGGGCAGTCGAGGAGCCCATACCTTGGTTCATCTTTTGCTTACCTTTCAAGATAGAATGTGTCCATAAAGAAATAATGCTTAATTGGATATATTCATATTTCCTGGCTGAAATCTTTTGTTTTCATGGAAGGCAGAACATGGCATTTTATTTTCTATAGAAAGCTTTTGCTCCTTGGAAAAATAAGCATCTTGTTTCTGAACAACCAAGTCATCTAGAATATTATACCACAACAATTTATTTCTTTGCTTCCAAAAAAATCTGAAAACATTCATGGTCATAGTCATAATTATTGGATTAATTTATATTATCATGTGGCACATAATATGGAAAAAAAAGTAACTTCTCCAAGAGCAATGCTAATCTTGACTGGTTTTTACCTATAGTTTTGAATCAACCACCTTATGGATCCAGACATTTAAAAAAATTCATTCATTCATTCATTCATTCATTCAGCCATTATAGTTTCTGACCACTAAATAATGGATGGGTGAATCATCTGATTGGTATAATGATTAATGCTACATTAACAAAAGAAAACTTATGTTTGCAACCTACTTATTTCAGTTTTTCAGTAATTTTCTTAGGTCACCATGTGGAGCATTTCTACCTATTTCTCGGTTTATAGTGACCTGATTCAGCAGTCTTGCTAAGAATGACCAATGGGAAGCATGGCCCCTTAGAGAAAATACCAGTCTCTCTTTCATAAACTAACCAATCATGGCATACATCACTTATGAGATTTTCCCAGGTGTCTCAAATTATTTGCAAGGTTTGGCAAAACGTGTTAGTGTCATTGGCCCCTTTATCTGTTTTTGGTTTCATGGTGTAAAAGGTGGTGTTCTGTAGAAGTGCTGGAAACAGAAACCGGTGGTGCACAGAGGTGTGTCTTGCCTATCTCATTTTGAGATCTTGGGCAAGTGATGGCACTTATTTGAGTCTCGGTTGCCTATTGATAAATGTGTCACTAAGATCTAGAAAATGAGGTAAAATGCTTCTCTGAGATCTGAGATCAGTTCTGCCATTATTATTCAGGTGTTTGAGAAGATCTGGAGCCTAGTTTCTTTAGGACTAACTATAGGATTAAGGGACTGACAAAGAGCAAGCTGCAAGGTACCAGGGGTGCCTTATCATGTCATCAATGTCATTGCCTCTGGCAAGCTCAGCAAAGTAACCAAGAAGTAAATTGATTATGTTCCCCACTAGGTCTGGAAGCAAGCATTTATGATGTTATGTGTTTGAAAGCAGGGTTGAAGCTGATCAAGGGCTCACAGAAAGGTGATTCTGAGGAATACTTATGCTATATAGCATAAGAAGAACAAAGGCAAACAATTTTTAAACAATATTTATAGAAAATTTATGTCTTGTAAAAATCGCTTTGTCACATGGCTGTAGAAATCTAAGGTAGAAATTAGTATTTTTCAAGGCTTTCAGAATCTCATGGATTAGAATTTTTTTTTAGTAACACTGATCACCAAAGCTGCTCTTCTGACCAAGTGCAGTAACAAAAATAGCAATTTTTTTCTCGCTTTGAATTAAACTACTGATGTCAGAGGTCCTGATTTTTTTATCTCCTACCTGTTCTTTTAAGGAGCAGTTGATGGGGTTGCATGCACTAAATAAGGGCTTGAGCGGTGTCTAGTGCAGCCAGTTCTTTGAGACATTTTTGAACATAAGAGTCAGAATTTCTGGGAATGTTTTCCAGTTCTGTCCCCATCATCCACATGGCTTTGGTATCATTATTTTTCTTAGTTCTGTTTTTTTTTTTCATCCCTAAAATGGGTAAATAGCAGTTGTTCTGTCTACTTCACAGCAATGCTGTGAGGGTCCAATGAGATCCTAGATATAAGTAAGCATCATTGTACAGATAGAAAGATCTTTGTAGTTTATGCTGAAAATTAAAGGGGACAATAATTGGTTAAATTTAAAAGAAATTATTTTCTTAATTTTAGGTTCCTTAGAAGTAGACCCCAAGTAAAGGATTCAAATGCAAGTTGTTCATTTAGAAGGTGAGCACTGGTAAAGGAAAGACAGAAAAGGATATGAAACCAGTGTATGCTATGCTATCATCCATATACTACTCTGGGCAGTTGGAGCTCACTTCTGGTGGGGACTCTGGGAAACAGTGTAGAATATGCTCAAAGTTACCCACTTGAGGGATGAGGTGGTGTGGGTGTTTATCCTCCTGCTCCAATAAGTCAATGGTGGAGGGTTACTCTTGGAGGTGTTGATTCTCTGGCACTTCTAGCTTTGTGCACACTAGGTCAGAACGGGCTTCAAGGGCCCAGATAAAGTCTTTGGGCAAAGAACATGGGAGCTGGCCTTTGGAAATAATGCTTTATATACAGAAATGGTAAGAGATGACCCTGGCTGGCATGGCTCAGTGGAGTGAGTGATGACCTGGGAACCAAAGGATTGCTGGTTCGATTCCCAGTCAGGGCACATGCCTGAGTTGTGGGCCAGGTCCCCAGTAGGGAGTGCGTGAGAGGCAACCACACATTGATGTTTCTCTCCCTCTCTTTCTCTTTCCCTTCCCCTCTCTCTAAAAATAAATAAATAAAATCTTTTAAAAAAGTAATGGTAAGAGCTGAAAGAAGAAGTGAACATGGCACCAACAGGATCTGCTACTGTCATCATGACTTCATTAACTGCACCACCTTAATACTTAGCCTTCACCTCTCCATATTATTATTCTCTAATATTCAGTTCATTTTCATTTCAAGATGTGCTGGTCTTTTACTCAGATATTTCTGACACTGTATTAAAGGCTGTGACAATATACATTCCAATATACTTTTTCTCTTTGTTTTCTGCCATGGTTTCATCAAAGAAAGGCTAGGGATAGAAACAGGCAGATTCCTGCAAGGGCCAACATTAACAAGAGCTCATATTGATGGAGAGTTTCTTTTGGTCACTGGCACTCTCCCAAGTCTTTGGATGCACTACTACATGTCACTTACAATTCTGTTGGGTAGGCACTACTATTATCTTCATCTTCTAAGTGGGGAACTGAGGCACAGAGATATTATACCACTTACCAAAGGTCCCAGAGCTACCAATGTAAAGCTGGAATTCAAACCTAGGGACTGCCACAGGGAAGCCCTACCCCCAATTTCCATGCGATGATTTAGTTTATTAGGGTAGCGGGACTGTGGGAAGTGGCAACAGGTTATATGATAGTAGGAGAAGAAGAAAATCCTGGTTCCATACTTTGCAGCCATGTGGGTGACTGACCTCTTTAAAGCTCAGATCCTTATGTGTAAAATTTGAAAGCCTATTATTGATTAACAATCATATTTCAAATGGCACAAACACGTGGTAGTTTTCCACGTGTAGTGGCAATCATTACTTTAATTAATATTGATTTCTCTGACATGGTGTCCTAAGAGATGCAAAAAAGGAAGTTCTATACATATGTGCTCTTATTTTGGGAAACAGGAAAGAAGATGCCTTTAGTTCTCACATGAAACAAATGCAATTTTGCAATATCAATTTTGAAATCAATAGTAAAGAATTTGAAATAGCAGATACCATGTTGAGTCTTCAAATATGCAGTCCCTGGCTGTTTGATTTAAAAGCTTAGAGTTTTCACAAAAATGCTACTTCCCAGAGAGAGCCTTGGGATTGGGGACAAGAGGCTAAAGGAGTATCACATTGGTGTGACTTTGGAGGCAGCCACTTAGGTTTGCTGAGGTTTATTTCTCTATGTGTAAGAAGAAGACAGGGGTTGGAGTGAAGTTGTAAGAATTTCTAAACCAAGTTCCCTTACTGCTAATTGGATTATACTGAAGACCAGAAAGGAAAATGGCTCTTGATCACTTTGGAATTAAATGTGTACAACAGGGAAACTTCTCTGGTGAGTCAGCCTTCCCTTGAGCCCTTCATTTCCCTCATTTGATGCTAATTTACATATTACTCAGTCCTTTATCCAGAAATTAAACTCTCCAACATTAAGTGAACAGTTTTGTAATACCTTTCTGCAGTCAAAACTGTATTGTTTCCAAAACTTATTGGAAACCCTTTTCAGTAAGAATAATCAAAAGGTAGTGCAAGGTCAAAATTAATTGAATAGTATCCTTATGATTTGTGCATTTCATTATATGGAAATTTTGCCTCAAAGAAAGAAAAAAGAAACTATAAACAAAAATTGAAGTCTAGTTAATGATATGCATGTCAAAGAGTTTAGGGGTGAAGTGCATTGATTCCACAACTTCCTTTGAAATGCATAAAGCACACCAATTGATGGACGGAAAGAGGGATAGATAGATGGATAGACATGAGATAAAACAAATACAGTAAAATGTAGAATTTATAGTTAGAATCTACCTATAGAATTCAAGTGGTAGGTATATGAGTATTCATTGTAGAACTCTCTTAATTTTTCTGTAAGTTTGCATATATTCACAATAAGATATTTGAGGAGAGGCATTTTTTTTCTAGTGATAAAAACATAGCTCCTGGGGCCAGCCTCCAGTACTAACTAAAGATTTAATCTTAGGAAAGAAAATTTATCTAACTTTTTATAATTGGTTGCCTCATCTAAACCAATGGGGATATTAACAGTATCAAACACAAAAGAATAGTGTGAAGACCAAGAAAGATAGTATTTGTAAATTTTTTAACATGTAGTATGATGAAAAAGTTTGTTAAATGAAATTTTAAACATCATCTCATATACAGGGTCATTGGTGGGAAAGCAGATTGTACTGACTTTTCTTGGACATTCAATCCTGAGAATGAAGAATGTTATTAAACCCAGATGACAGGCCTGCATGCCCTGAGGCATTAGTCATTTTCTCTCTAATCCAAGCATAGTTCATCTCCTGCTAAGAGGTAACAGAATCATCAGGATTAATCAATAATACTTAGTTTCTGTTTTCATTTTCTTCAAAAAATTTCACTTGCTTAAAGCATGTTCCTTGACACCAGGCTTGGAGTATACATGTTATCTGAATATCAGTATAAATTGTGCACTATTGTTGGATTGTAAATTAGTGCAGCCACTATGGAAACCAGTATTGAGGTTTTGCAGAACATTAAAACTAAAACTACCATATTGCACAACAATTTTACTTCTGGGTATTTATCCAAAGAAAACACAACACTAACTGAAAAAGATATATGCACCCCTATTTTCATTCTGGTATTATTTACCATGGACAAAGTATGGAAGCATCCTTGGTGTCTATTGATAGATGAGTAGATAAAGAAGATGTGGTACATACATACAAGGAAATATTATATGACCCTAAAATAGAATGAAATATTGCCATTTGCAAACAACATGCATGGACCCAGAGGGCATTATGCTAAATTAAATAAGTCAGACAGAGAACAGCATGTAGCTACTGATCACACAAAATAATCTAGTGCTTTAATGATTTTTAAAAAGAGGGCAGTGAATGTTCTCTAACAAAGTTAGGAAATCTGTAATTTAAAAGAGGTTATGTACTATGAAATTTACAATGAAGCCTGTGTATCATGTGTAGGGCCTTTTTGTATTTTAAAGAACTAGGCTTGTAGATAGCAAATAGCAATTTGAATAACAAACCAAACAATCTGAAATGAGAGTTGTCACAAGCAATAGATGAACAAAAACGTGGTTTTATTCATTCCACAAATATTCCTGAGCACTGACTAAATACAGGCTCTGGACTATATGCTGGGGATTCAGCAGGGGATAATATAGAAATCCTTGCAAATGTGGAGCTCACTTGCTAGACAGATAACAGATAGGAAATAAATTTGTGTGTGTGTGTATGTGTTTGTAGAAGGTAAAGTTAAGTACTAAAGAAAACAAGCATGAAAGGGAGGCAGGAAGTGAGGTTTGCCGTTTTAGATAGGATTAAGATCACCTTTAATAGAGAAGATAACATTTGTGTAAGCACTTGAAGGGAGGAAGGGCACAGGTACCTGGATACCTGATAAGTATAAATGGGAGAGGAAGTGCCAATGACCCCAGGTGGATGGATGCATGGTGCTTGTACCAGTGTGACTGGAATATATTGAGCACTGCAAGAAAGATCAGATGAGTCAGAGAGGACCAAGCCATGGGGCCTTACAGCCCTTGTAAATTTTGGTTTTTGCTTTGAATGAAATGGAAGCCACAGGAAATGGAAAGATTTGTGCAGAAGAGTGACATCATGATTTTATTTCACAAGATTGTTTTGCAGTTGTGTTGAGGACAGTCTTGCAGTTCTGCTGGTGTGGTGGAGGGGAGGACAGGGGTGGAAGAAGGGTATGATGGTTTAAAAATATGTTCATTAATTTTTTGATAGTCTTCTCATTGAGAGGTGGGATGGTCCCTTCCCCTTGAATTTGGTAGGCTTGTTTGTGATGACTTCAATCTATAAAGTAGGGTGGAAGTGAAGCTATCTTTTGAGGCAAGGTTATAAATGGCCATGAGACTTCTGCTTCATTTACTAGAAAATTCTCTTCAAGTCTCCATTGCTGGAGAGGATGCACGTGGCATTTTGGTCCATAGTCCCAGCTTGTCTTGCTTGTCAGCTATCCCAGCCTGGATGCCAGATATGGGACTGAAGAAGCCATCTTGGAGGCAGATCCAGCCGTTTTGGGCCCAGCCAACTGGTTCATCCTAGCTGAGACCCCAGATATCATGGAACAGGGAAGAGCAGTCCCCACTCTGTGTCTGAACTTCTGTGTCTGTTTCTGAATTTCTGACCAGCAGAATTCATGAGCGTAATACAATGATTGTTGTTTAATGCCACTGTGTGTTGGGATGGTTTGGTAGGCAGCAGCAGATAACTGGGACACAGAAAGAAGAGAAGAGACTCCTGAAACAATCCAGGTGAGAGATCATGGTGGCTGAGTCCCAGGTGATCATGGTAGATATGCAGTTAGAAAAGAAAAAGAGTACAAGGACTGAGCCTTGGGTCACTCCATTGTTTAAAGTTCAAGGAGATAAGGAGGAACCAGGAATAGAAACTGCAAAGGAACAGCTAATGATATAGAAGTGTCGTATTCTGTAATCTAAGAGAAGAAAGTGCTTTAAGGAGGAGGGAGTGAGTGATTACTTGTGTCATATGCTGCTGACAGGTCAAGTAAAATAAGAACTGGAAAGCCACCATTGGATCAGAGAAGTTGAGGGTTTAAGACAATAATTTATTGAGCCCCTATTACATGCAGACATTGTACTACATGCACACTATTATAACAGCAGAGAAAGAGGTGACTGCAGGCTAATATTAGTAGGAAACAGCTATCATTTATTGAATATCTACTATATATCTGATAGTTATTGGAAGTCTTACATATACTATCTTATGTCATCTTCATCATTGCCTTGTGAGATATAGATCAGAGATATGAGGTTACCTGCTTGATGTGATGCAGCTAGTAAGAGGCAGAGCTGGGTCTTAAGCCCAATCCTATCTGATGTCAAAGTGAGTGGTCTTCCTAATATCAGTTTTCCTTAAGTGGTTTCCTGGGAAATCCTGAGGGGCTCTGGGATCTGAAAAGTCACTAGGACAGAAATACCTTTCTGGGAGTTCATTTTTACTTAAAGTTCTAAGGGATGGGGCATAAAGTACTTTTATGGTAAAAAAATAGAAATATATTTTAGAGTAGAATGTGAAATTCTGATATAAGTTTTTAAATAAATGAATAACTCATGTGCTTATTGCCTGAGTCACTTTGGGTTTTGTGTGGTTTTTCTCTGCTTGGTGAATCAATTTATGAATACCTTATCCTATCTCCTCTGGAGAGGCAGACGTGCTGGTTTTTCTGGTCAGGTTGTGAGAGCAGATGTAGTCTAATTAGTAAAGGCATTCCACAACTGAGGTTCTTCACCTGGGATCTGAGAAAGTCAGAGAATATATGAACTCTCTACATGGAAAATTTTATAATTATGAACACATTTATTTTTCTATAAAAAGTGTTTATCAGCTTCTCAAAGATCATTGACTTTCAAATGGTTAAACCCCACATGACAGAGAAAGAAGAGTCAAGTATAACTTGTAGTTAAAAGAATAATTATGATTTGCACGTAGCCTTTTCTTGGGCAACTTCTGAAGACCCAGTTACACCATATCTAGAGAACAATGATGGTGACCAAACTTTATGATACACTGTCTAACAAAGGTTTGTGTGTCACTACCTGTGAAGTCTGAGAGATGAAGTTTGACTAGAAAAATACTGTCAGTTCTATAATATTTTGATGAACACTTTGGTACCTAATATTTAAAATTAGGGCTAGTCAAGGAAATCTAGTATATGTGGTCAGTAATAATTGTTTCTCAAATTCACACATTCCAGGATCAAGTAACAACTCAGGAAAATGATGATACATTTTTATATCATCTATTGTTTTTAAAATATAAAATAAATTTAAATTAAGAGGAGCCAAACTCTCTGAACCATTCTTCCTAAATATGTATGAGAAAATAGCACTTCATCTATCACCTCTTATTTTTCTCACACTTTTTACCTGTAGTTCAGAGATTACAGATTTGTGGTTGGTAGGAATATTTCCTTGGAATCTACACCATTTGAATTTTTAAAGGTTAAATGCCAATGCTTAAAAATGAGGAGATCCTCTCCTCCTACCAACTCACTTGGATTTCCAACTTGAAAGGGAGTAAAATAGATTTCACTTCTCAATGGAAAATATATCAAAAAATTTGCAACTATTTTTGATTTACTGCATTGCATATCTAAGATATCACAATTACCAGGAAATGCTGTGCACAGTGAACTGCTTACAAGCAGGGTGACCACGTGCTCATGAAGAAAGCTTCTGAAAGGCAGATTATTGCTAGAGCTCCATCTGGGGCTCAGTGTAGGTTTTTATAATTCAGGGTTACATGGAGTTGGTTTTCTTTAACTCAGAGTAGTTTAAATTAAAAATAGGTGAAGACCGGTACACTAATGCAGTGTGTCTGTGAGTGAACAATATTGCATAGTGAAGGCTCTGGTATGTGGCAGTTTGGAGTCATTTGCAGTAATAAGCTGAAATTTTCATTAACAACAGTGAAGCAAGCAAGCAAAACAACCCATGATACCTTTAATTCACACTGGCTCTGCCCTTTAAGGCTGAGTTTAGTTTACCCCTTCTCTGTGGAAGTAGGTATGAGTCTCATTTCTACTAACATCTTGTGTTTAGAGAGATAGCATGGACTAAGAAATACACACTTGGGTTTTAGAATCGGGGAAACCAGGTTCCAACACTCGTTTTGATGCATCTGAGTTCATGACTTTGGTTAACTTAATGAAGCTTTGTTTCCTCATCTCTAAAATGGATCTGATAGTAATAATATCTACCTGATAGGAATGTTGTGAGATGATGAATGCAAAGCAGTTAGAATGCCTGGCGCTTAGAAAGAATGCAGTACGTGTTAGGAATTACGCAATATGTAATTATTATTTTCTTGGTTACTTCCCAAGGTTTTTAACTATAGGCCAATGTATTAGGAGTTAGAGCATGATAGTCTTGAATATTTGTGGTCACAATGAAAGCATGATCCCATTTCATTTCTTATGTGTGCTGGTACCTTAGTCAACTGGGATTTTCAGTTCTTGAAGAGTTTCTAGGTCTATTTTAGTGGGAAACAGATAATACCATGGGGTCCTGGTACTAAAAAGAAGTTGGGCTAAGATGTATAGTCTAGAATTTGTGTTCCAGTTTTCTTATTGCTGGGTGATCTTGGGGAAGTTATGTTTTCAGAGCTCAATTTCCTCATGTACGCAGACAAGGCTAAGAGTATTCATTTAGCACTACTGTTATGAGAATAATATGAGGCAAAAGAACCTGGCATGAAGCAGCTACCAACAATGCTATTTATTAGCCTTAATATTATTATGTAACTGATCAAAATAATGAGATTATTCTAACTTTCAATTTAATTTCATGCTTTATAAACACAACCTAAGAAAATGGACTTTTTTTCCATCTTCCATAGAAGCTGATTCTAGCTTATTCCTTTCCTTCACTTTCTTCACTTCCTTTCCTTTTCTTTATTTTTTATATTTCCATTTCTAATTCCTTCACATATTTGGCCTATTATTTTCTCATTTTCTCTTTAGTTTCTGGGTGTTTTCTGTATTGGTTTCTAAAAGTTGTTTTATATATTAATGTATTTGCATTTTGTGATATGAATTGCAAATATTTCCTGGTCTGTAATTTGCCATGTGATTATTATTTTTGTTGTTGTGTTTTGCCATGGAGAAAGAAATGTTTGATTTTTATGCAGTCAAAATTTTTTTAGCCTTTTTTTTATGGCTTCTGCATATATCTAGTTGTAAAGACTTTTTCCATGCACAGATTATTTTAAAATTTATTTTTGAGCAATTTTATGGATTAATTTTAGCAATTAAAAATAACATTTACCTGTTCATGTGCTAGTACACAGCCTATCTAATTTCTGTGCTATATAACATGGTTTACTAGTTGGCAGGGCCAGTCACCCTTTATAATAACTCTTGAATAATTCTTCTGTTTTAACCTTGTTAATTTTTCTACATCAATTTTAACATCACATGTCTGGTTCATAGAAGTTATGGTGTTTTATTTACTGGACTTACACAAATTTATAGTTTAACTTTGGCAGAATTAACATATCTTTCATCTTGAGTCTTACTATCCATGAGTATTGTATGTCTTTTCACTCATTACAGTTTCTTTCATGTCCCCCTGTAGCATTTTAATGCTCTTCATTTAGATTTTAACTTTACATCTTTCATCTATTCCCACATACTTCATGTTCCTTATGCCATTGTAAGTGGAGCTTTTATTTCAATTACACTCTGATCTTTTCCATTATTCTTTACAATTTTTTATGTAAGTAAAACAATTAAATTTTTCTTCATGATTTCTGCTTTTTTACTTTGTTGGAGTGCAAGGGGAACAAATCATGGTGACAATATTCAGCCTTGACATATCCTGCATTTTTCCTCATTGCTAGACACAGGTGGTAGGCTCTGTTTATGTTGTTTAATAACATAAACCAGTCTTCACAGTGATTAGCCCATTAGGCTGTAGCTAATCCATAAGCCATGTTCTGAAAATCACCAGAGATAAAACCCACACAGCCTGAGAAAGCTACATCTGATCATGGCAATTCTCTCCTCAAACCTCCATCACTTATGAATATGTTGCATTTATGGCAGACACTCTTAATGTAATAGCCAGATCCCTTTGCATTCTGATGATTTCTTTTATTTTTAAAAAAGATTTTATTTATTTATTTTTGGAGACAGAAAAAGGGAGGGAGAAAGAGAGGGAGAGAAACATTGATGTGAGAGATAAACATCAATCTGTTGCTTCTCTTATGCACCCTGACTGGGGACTGACTCCATTACCTAGGTACGTGCCCTGACCAGGGATTGAACTGGTGACCTTTCAATTTGTGAGATGATGCCCAACCAAGTGAACCACACCAGTCAGGGCTGATAATTTCTTACTAAAAATATGTTTGGATCAATTTTAGGACTTTCTCTAGTGATATATAAGCAGGATAAAAGTGCTATATGGTTAATGTTCCTGGGAGCATTCCTCAACTAATGATAGGAATTGGTTGATACTATGAGGATCCTCCCCAAAATGGAATTTATTTGTAAATAATTGTGTATTTATTCCCACACATTTAAACTTCAGTTACCTTCAAAATACTCTCCATTTGATGCAATACACCTATTGAGACTTTTTCCCACTGCTTAAAACTGTATTTGAATGCGTCAATTTTGATGTCTTTTAGTGCTGCCATTTTTTTGTTTCACTTCTTCCACATCAGTCAAACTTTTCCCTTTGAGGATTTTTTCATCCGGGGAAACAAAAAGAAAGTCACTCAGGGAAAAACTGTGTGGATAGGAAGGGTGGGGTATGGGAGTCATGCCGTTTTGGGTCAAAAAACTGCTGAACACTCAGCAGGGTATGGGCAGGTACACTCGTAAGTTACCCATCATGAAGTGGACAAATGCATTGAAAGAGTCTTCAAAAACAATTCACTGAAGCTGAGAGCAGTCTCTCACAACAATGCCAGCTTGTACACTATTGATATATACGGGTTCCTAGAAAACTCACCTATAGGGGAAGCCTACGTTACAAGATGCCTACCCTCCAGAAGATAATTCCGGGTTTTTTGTGTCCCCCCGTACATCTCTTTTACTTGTGCCTTAGTTGGGACAACTTTAAGGCATGCTCTATATCATCATTTCGACATCTTCAAAAGTCTGAGCCCCAGTTTCCCATAGTGGTAACCTATTCATGAATGTATTGGCTTCCTTCTCTTCTGTGCCTCACTTCACAATTACCCTAATTCCTGGGTTCAACTTCCAAATAAATCTCTTGCACTAGAATCTTTATTTCTGGGTCTGTTTATTGAGGAACATAAAATAAAACAAAGGCATTTTACAATCTTACCCCACCTACTTTTACAGTCCCTTTGCCTTTTTCTATTAAGCATCCTAAACTTTGTCTCATTAGCCTAACCTGCAATGCCCAAACATGTTATGTTCTGATGTTTTGTATATTTCTAAGAGTCTTTCCCTCTGTTAGGATGCCTTTCTATGACAGCGTACCTGGCTATTCTGTATTTTAAGACTTGGTTCAAAAATCATTCTGTCTAGAGTGACTTTGCCTTCCTAGCCAGGGCCAAATGCCCTCTCCTCTATCCTCCCAAGCATGGTCCATATATCTCTGTCATGATGGACCATTCCCCAAAACAGTCACAATAATCTCACCAATCCCTCACAACTTTTGCAATGTGACTTTGCAGATACTCTCATTAAGAAGCAGAATCTAGCCCAGGCTAGTGCGGCTCAGTTGGTTGGGCATTTTCCCTCAAACTAAAAGGTTGCTGGTTTGATTCCTGGTCAGGGCACATGCCTGGGTTGCAGGTTCAGTCTCAGGTTGGGGTACATACAGAAGGCTACCAGTTGATGTTTCTCTCTCACATAGATGTTTCTCTCCCTCTCTTTTTCCCTGCTTTCCTCTCTCTTTAAAATAATAAATCAAAATTAAAAATTAAAAAAAAAAAGACCAGAATCTATTTCCTCTACCTTTGCATCTGGGCTGATCTTGTGACTGGCCTTGATGACAGAACATGGCAGAAGTAAGCCTATGGCTTAGGAGGATGTGCATTTTCCATTGTCACTCTTTGGAAGCTAACCTTCATGTAAAGAAGCTTAGGTTACTCTGCAGATAATAAGATACCACTTGGAGAAGATGTCATTGTGAAAGCGATACAAGGTGTCCTGAGCAACAACCAGCACCAAGGTCTCAGACATGGGAGCGAGTCCTTCTTGCACACACATCAAACACCACATGGAATATAGACAAGCCCTGACCAAGTTCCTGGCCCACAAAAACCATGAACAATACAGTAGTTGTTTTAAACTATTGAATTTTGTGGTGGTTGTTACACACTGATAAGTAACTGCAAAGTCTATTATAGGACTTACCATTAAATACTATAATTATTTGTTTACTTGTCTGTCTTTCACACTTGTGAACTATGCACAAATGGGGACAGACTATTTTCATCTTAACAGCTGTAATATCTGACACATAGGAAAGCTTTACAATGATGATCCAATAAAAATAATAGGGGCTCAGCAGGGAGGTTACAGAGAAAACTTGTTACATTGGGATTCCTTTCTTTTAGGAAATGAGAACCAAAACCAAATATACTAGAGAATGATTGTAAATGAGAATGAGATAAAAATTCAGAGTAATTAAAAGGGATTTCCAAAGCATTTTGTTCACGAATTCTCTAAGACTTGGTGAGATTCTTGACTTCTACTTCAATCAGTGTGCAGCCTAGGTGAGACCTACAGACACTGGTATTCACAGGAGCCTGTCAGGCAGTTACTGCTGTGTGCAACTGAACTGTCAGTCATGGTTCTCACTGTCCAGGAGAAGTTTATGTCATAACAGAGAAGCAGATGTACCAGGACTCTGCAGGTCTCAAGAGAATAGAGTAAGGTGTGGAGAACAAGAAGATCAGCTTCAGTAGTTATAAGTTTTCTGCTAATAGGTAAATTACAAACTTTTAAATATGTCTTCACATGTCCCAAGGATAATAGATTCTTAATAAATATTGGTGCCTGAATGAATAAACAATAGAACGAGCAGCTACCATTTAGGGGCCATTGTAGGACACTGTCATGTTACAACGTTGAAGGTCAAGAACACACTGAATTAGAATAATTCTAACCCCAGGACA
This sequence comes from Anoura caudifer, assembly GCA_004027475.1. NCBI lineage: Eukaryota > Metazoa > Chordata > Mammalia > Chiroptera > Phyllostomidae > Anoura > Anoura caudifer. The sequence continues at coordinate 58,172 of PVKU01000626.1, forward strand.
CTTTCATTTGCTAAGAAAGGAAATGATTAGGGAAAACTTCAACTTTTTTTTTTCATCTCTTTGGATCTATTTCATAGAAGAAAATGCAGACTCCATCCCATGAGGATACCTCTGAGGAAATGCAGTATTAAGAGCACCAAAGACACAGTAACTACCTTCCTAGGTTCAGGCTTTCCTAACAAAATTTATGGCCAGGTCCAAAATACTGAGTTGGAGGTGAGAGAGCAATTATATGGAGATTAAGTTAATGAATAGAAAATTAAAGAAACTATCAAGTTTGGATGAAGACATTAAGGGTCCTCTGTCTGTTACATGGGTATGCTCATGAGGAGGGAGAACAAACCCTCTAGGACAATAGCTCCATCCATCCATCCATCTGTAGGATAACATATTAGAAGTGGACAAAGAGCCTTGATCAGTGATGAAAACCAATTACCAGTGCATCCTCAGATCATATGAGGTTTAAAGAGAAAAAGAAAAGACAGTACAGTCAAGTTCCCAAAAAGGTCCAGAAAGGAACTCTAGATTTCCAGAATGGAAAGAATCTGGCTCCCTCGCCAATCTCAAGGTTGGAGAAGTGAGCCTGGCCCCCTGTGCTAGGGTGTGGAAGTGAGGCTGCATGGGAACAAAGGAAAGGAGGGCTCCCAAGAGATTGCCTAACACTGTTTGTTTTTTTTTTTTTAATTATTTTTTTATTCAGGAAACCCTGTGTTAACAGAATCTTACAGGGTACCCCAATGTATAACAGAGACAAATGTATTGCCATGTGGTTGCAAGAAAGCAGGAAGAGTACGGGGATCTTCAGAGGAGCTGGTAGAAATTTAGATGCTGCTTCGTGGGACACTAGGCTGGCAGAACATACTTGGAAGACTACTGGCCCAGGACATCTGTAAACTTTTGTGGATTGTTTGTCTACTGTCCTGGTTTTTGGTAAAGGCCCAGTTTGTTAAAGGGCCACTTGGCAAAATGGACTAAAACTATAACTGAGGCTCATAACAGTGAAGACAACTTCATCCACACTGTGGCAGGGAAGCAGGCCCTTACCTGTTCTTCTATACTAAGGTCTCAGCATGGTTTATTCTTTCTGGAAAATATTTTTTAAGTAATGATTGAGGCTCTCAGTGGTTGCCAATTCCAACTAAGTAACACCTAAATTTATCTGAGCCAATAGGTTCTGGATGGCCCCTCAGGAGGAGATGTTGAAAAAGGTAACAGCACCCTTGATATTTCCTGCTGGTCTCAGAGAAGCCTCAAAATCCAAGTGTACTTAGTAATGAACCTTTACTTAAGGAGCACTTGGTAATGAACCTTTAAGATACTAGCTTTTGTCCTTACTTATGAATGGTTGTAACCATGTGGTTAAGTGTCTGACCTCAGAAACTAGAATGTGTTACAAACCCAAGATAAGTAAAGAGAGAGAAGAATGGCTTTGAAGGCATCTCAGCCCAAATGAGAGCCCTTAGGGTCAGAATGTTTCAGAAGGTGAGTAGGAAAGTGTCCAGAGCCACAGGCATTTCAGAGACAAGGAGCATCTTGGGTGATAGTCTGAAATGACACAGTGACAAATAGTACAGATTATTATGACTGCCCTCATACAAATGGCAGAGTTGAGTGTTTTCTCGCTACATTGTACTAGGTTTCAGATACTCAGCTGGAGAGTCCAGGCCTCAGATTTTCAGTAGATACTTTTAAGGCTAGGGTAATGCCTTTTTTAAAGAGGTGACCACAGCCTATTTACATACAACCTATGCTCCAGAGTGCCCCCTCCCCATTGCCCCTTCACCTCTTCCAACTGGAGGCACAGGTTCAATGTACTGATGGGGGGTGGGGGGGGACTGGCTCCCAGCAAGCCTAACCTGTCTTGTGATCTTACAGCAATCTGACCTTTCCTCTGGGCTGGGCGGATGCTGGTTTTCTGAGGATGGATGAGTGATGGAGGCCTGCAAAAGTTCCCTGCCCAGCTTCTCATTTCCCAACAGTGAAGTTACCTGTTTGGTTATGCTAATTTGCTTCTGAAGCAGGTGAGCTCACCCCTGCTACTCAGAGCAGTGAGCCAGTGCATTATGTGGGAAATGGGGAACTGCCTTTTCACAACTCACAGAGTCCAGCTCCCCCTTTGAATAAGCTGATGATATTTCTTGAGTTTCTTCTTCTCCTCAATATAGCCCCATCAAACATTCTGCAATAGCAGGAGCCAAAGATTTTATCAAATGGGAAAACAAAAGACTGTTTGGTTCCTGTGTGCAGCATGTAACAATACGTCACACTTTTTTGAAGTGTCTTCAAAAGGAATGCCCTGATGTCAACTTTCAGAGAAAGATTTTGGCCCAAAACCAAACTGCAAGCTACAACAACGATACACTAAACATCAGAAGTAATTCATCTTTTATCCAGAGAGGATTTCTCATGTAGAGGGAGAAATGCCATTCATACCACATAATCTCAGCAAATTTCAGTTTACTTTAGTTCAGTTTACTTCTTTTTCTTATGAAGCATAATGAACGTAGCCTGTGATAAATTCTTGATGGACTGAAATTTAGCTGAAAAGTTTGCACATTCACAATTCTTCCCCCCTGAAATTCTGCCTCTGCTTGAGAGACAATAAAAGTCAAATAGGTACTTTGTATTTTCAGGATTTAAAAGGCTCTTGGGACTATGTGTGCCCTCTTTTATACAGAGAAGAAATTCTCTCATTAACCCACACCTAAGCCATTTGGTAGCCAAGCATTTGAAATGAGCTGAAGTGAAGAGTCAAAACACAGAACACTTCATAAAAAGGGCTTTCAGTTAAGACAGCTTCAAAGAGCTTTACAAGGAAATATTGAAATGGTCTGGTCATTCAGAGTCAGGGAGGGATGATTGCTTCTTACCTGGGCTTCTTTCACTATTCCATTTTTTGTACAGTTTCCATTCTGTGAGCTGTTACTCTGCTTCTTGTGATTGGGTAGTTTTCCATTGCAAACAGCACCACCTCCAGAATTGGCCATCTGGGTGAAATGATGAAACCCAGCAGCTTTTTCTCCAGTGCTTCTCCGCAAGCTGCAGTTTTGAAGTTAGTGAGGGGATGGCATAAAGCACTTTGGGCTGAGCCTTTGGAGGAATCCTACCAATCAGGCTTTTCCAGAAGAAGAGCAACAATCTATCTTTTGGTCAGACCTTTGAAACTAAAAACAAACGGTTACCTTTCCACCCCTCAGCTCAGAATGTGGCTTCCACAGCAACAAATTAGCTCCTGAAGCTGCTGAGAGATTGCCCAAGGACTGCGGAAATCAGGAGACTGCAAAACCAGTGGTAAACTATGAGGGGGCGGTATGGGAGGAGGAAAATCTTTTAAAGGCACACATACACTCACCTGGAGTCTTCTACGTACATACAGTCAGTCCTGAATTTACATCTATTACCCACCTTCCCCTTGTGCATTTAATTACATTTTCTTGGTTGTAAATCAAGCTCAAAGTCAACATTTCTTTTGCTGTAAAATAACATTCAGAAGTAATTACCAGGAGCTGGAGGAAGGAGAGAATAGGAAGTTACCGTTTAATGGGCACAGAGTTGAAGTTGGAGAAGACAGAAAAAGTTTTGGCAATAAATAGTGTTAATGGTTAATGGTTAATTAGTGTATTTAATGCCACTCAACTGTAAACTTTGAAATAGTTAAAATGGTAAATTTTATGTGATGCATGTTTTACCACTATACAAAAGTGGCAAAAAAAAAAAAAAAAGAATATTCAGAACCCACCTAATGTTGAACCCACCTAATTAATGTTAAACCCACTTAATATTTAACCTAATGTTAAAATCAATGATGTAATGAGAGGTACTAACTCACAAAGAATCCCTGTAAGATGGAAGTCTAGGAAATGGAATATTTGATTTCTTATCATGGCTGCATTACCTTCATTTTGTGACCTTGGGAGAATTTTCTCTCTTTATGCCTCACTTTCTCCACCTATAAAATGAAATAAAGTATTTTTGTGGGCTAATGCCTGATGAGTGGTAGGAAAACAAAACACTGGTTTGGCTTTATTACTGACACAGGTGTTGTGAAGCAGATGGTGACTGCAGCATCCCAGTCTGGATAAGTTCCGGTTTACTTGTTAGCTCAATCTCTCGATACACGGTCAGAGGTTTGTTTTCTCTTATCACTATCAAATGGCATTGTAGTGATATGGTTGCAAGTGTTAATCATTTAAAGTCTATTATTGAGTCCTCCCAAATCCACTTCATTGTTTTCCTGAATCACGGATCCTTTAACATCAGACACTTAGAAAAGTAACCCATTTATTGGGTCAATGGACAAAACAAACAAAGAGAAAACAAAAACAAAAAGATAGGAACAGTCCCTGTTGTCAAAGCCTCATTTCCTGGTTCTCAGCTTTGGATGGGGTTTGTTTCCCCTCCAGAAAGAGGTGGCTTACAGAGGAGATGGTGATCATGCTTTTCTTAACCACAATTTGCATGCAAGAGTTAATACCAAGTTAATACTCTTTGTGTCTCAAGCTCAGAATTTATATTGCATCTCTCCTAGCCATTGCTGTGAGAGCAGAACTAGCTTTTTATTGGTCTCTCTCTTCCATCATTATTACACTGGGACTTGGGAGATAAACCTGTATTGTTGGCTTATTTCCTCTAGAGTCTAGATTTACCCAAAAGATCAGTAGAAGAGCAGGAGGGAGTGCTGATAACTGTTGACATGACTGCCTCAGCTTACTGAGAAAGACAAGTAGAAGACACTGTTATTTTGACTTAGCTTTACTGACCTGTAGAAAGTTATTTTTAGCATGAGGGTTTTGAGATAAAACTAAATTCTGAACATCAGATATTTCTATTCCTTCTCCTTTTCTTTTTTCTTTTTCTCTTTCTTCTCTTAAATTTTCCCTTTCTCCTATTTTTCCTTTCCCCTCTTTTCCTTCTTGTTTTTCTTTATTTTCTTTTTACAAAGAACAGAAACTATACATAAAAAATCTCAAAACATAGATGAAATCTGCTTCCTTTTTTTTCTTAATCACAAATTGCCAAGGTTAGATAATCACACATGGACATTCAGGAAATGTCTACCAAATATTCTCACTCTTGAAACTCTTCTACTTGCCATATTGGTATCTGTGAATTGCACAAATTCATCTGAATATCCCAACCATTCCACATCAGATACTGAGGATAGGCATATCAATGGTGGCTCATGGTTTTATACCATCTCTAGTGAAAATAAATGTGGAAGTCTATTTGAGTGAGAGGTAGCTTGGAGTGTAAGAATATTGATTGTTTCTAGCCTGAATGTTTGTGTCCCCCTCAAAATTCTTATGTTGAAATCTTAACTCACAAGGCAATGATATCATAAGGTGGGGTTGTTGGGAAGTAGTCAGTTCATGTCATTAAGATAGAGACCTCATAATGGAACTAGTGCTCTCATAAAAAGGTGTCAAGAAGTTCCCTTGCCCCTTTGGCCATGTGAGGTTATAGCAAAAAGATGCACCTATAGGAAGCAGGTCTTCATGAGACACCGATACAGGGTGCAGCCAGGCGGGGGGACCCAAAAATAGGGATTTGGAATGGGCCCCAGAACTCAGGGTGTCCAGGAAATATTAGAGGGACGTATAAGATGTCCTCAACCCTTCCCCCACAGGTATGAGTTGGGGGAAGGGACACATGGAGCAGAGACATGCAGAGCTGCTAATCCATGGCATGGTCATTTAACATATCTATAGCCTTTGGCTGGTGGTTTAGATGTGTTAAATAGCTGTGGCCATGCTCTGAGCCAGGACTATGGAAAGGACTCCCCCACAAGACGTGACTGGGGGAGGATCCCCAAATTACAGCACCTGCATGGGAGCTTGGAGAAGATTGGCTCCAGAACATGGTGACACACCTGCCAGATTCATGATGGCATCCCAATAAACTTGGAATAATACGGGAATGCTGGCAGGTGTAACTGATTATAGGAGGAGTTGGAAATGGGGGTACAGAGGATGTTTGGCATGGGGATTTAAACTGAGGTTTGGCAGCCATAGAGAGAGATTCCACGTGGTTTCACCAGAGTGCAGACCCCTGCAGCCTTGGTGGAGAGGGAGAGCCATGAGGTTTTGCCAGAGTGGGGACCCCTTCCCCACAGCCTTGGTAGAAGAGGACCACATGGTTTTGGGGTGCTCCCTTTGTCTACGTGGCTTGGGAATCAAGAGAGATTTTGCCTGGAAGAAGGTGGAAAGGACTCTTGCCAGTAGGCCATGAGAAGGTGCCACATGGCTTTGGATTAATTAGAGATCCTGCCTGGATGATGACACAGCTGACGGTGTCAGGAGCCTGGATCCTGGATGTTTGCTTCTTTTCCTGAGTTACGGTACCCTGAGTTAGGGCAGAGGGAGATAGGAAGCACTGTGGGCGTCTGTGGGTATCCTAAAGGACTTTGATATTTTAATGAAGATGCTAGGTCGCTACTTTAAGTCTGTATAGCATCAAATAAACATTTCCTTTCTTTTTCACAAATCTCTGGCTTTGAGAGACATCTTTCCATAAGGCGGCAGACATAAATGGACCTTCTGTGTTCTGTAACAACACCGCATCTTTTGGTAATTTAATTTTAGATTTCTTAGCCTTCATTACTGTGAGGAATAAATTCTGTTGTTTGTGATCTATTCAGTGTTTGATATTTTGTTATAGCAATCTGAACAAGCTAAGACACTGATCAACAATAAAACAGAGACCAATTATTATGATTCGATGTCTCTGAATAACTAAGTGTATTTTAGATCAACCAGTAACCCCAACAATTGTTTAAATAACTATTGTATATTAGGTTATTTGCTAAGCCTCTCATTAGAACAATGAATAAGACATAGGCAGCCTTCACCTTCATGAAACTAAGAGTTAACAGCACCTGCATATCTTCTACTCAAGATCTCTCATTATTAAAGCTAAAAATAAACCTTTCCTTTATTGTATTAAGGATGAACACCAAATTGGTTAATGATCTTGTGGTATTCTCTGAAGGGACATTTTTGTCCAGATACCAGCTTCTAAGGGTAGGCAAGAAAGAGAAGTTCAGAGGCTTAGTAATGTGTTCTGAAAAAGCTTTTGGAAATGTTTGGAGATGGAAAGTTAGAAAAGAGGAAATGAGCAAAATCAATGGTCAGAATTGTACAGTATCTAGAAATCTGTTTGGTGAATTAATCTTTACTTACATGATGAAGGGTAAAGATGATGCAAAAACTAAAGTTCCAGCAAGTTACGTGACTTTCCAAAGTTGCAAAAATATGTGGCAGAAGGAGGTCATGAATGCTAGGTCTCTGAGTCCAGAGCAAGTCCCCTTTCCCTAACACCATGATTTCTGCCCTTCAGCTGTTTCTTTGAATACATTGATCAAGAAGAAAAATAACAGAAAGTGATATGATTTGGGAAATTTCATTGATTGGGCCAAATAACAAAAATAGTTTATTTTGCCTTTCTGATTCATTAAAATCCTGTCTCCTATTAAGTAGAGGCAAAGATCTAATGACATCTCAGTATCTACTGGGGTTTGATTGCCTGGGATTCCTCTATAGGTAAGAATTTAAATTTTCTAAAAAATTTAGTCTGCAGAATTCTCAGTTTGAGATGTTTCAACTCAAAGACTTTTTATCAACAAGCTGTAAATATGATGACATAGAAGGCCAGATACCAACATTATGGATATCAGATGTCAGGGTTTTTCTTCTTTTTTTTCAAAACATGGGATAATAAGATGGCAATGCTCTTTTAAATTTAAAAAAAACAAAAAAAAAACAAAAAAAAAAACATGTTATCAATGACTACTGCCCAAGGTCAGCAACAGCGGAATATTTCTGCTTTTCCTCTAAGAACTAATGTCCACATAAGTCCTTTTGTAGCAATTACCTTCAGAATGTCTCTGAGCAAAAAAATAGAGTTTTATCTTACTTTGGATGTCATAACTCTTCGCCTGTGAAACTGAACATCTATTTTTAAAAAAAGTCCAAGATTCAGACTCTCAAAATATAGAGCTGGATACTTCTAAGAAAAACTCAAGAACCACAATTATCACTTTCCTATTCTAGATGTTTGAAGATGAGCTTCTCGAAACCATTATATTTTGTGAGCAGCTATTTGATTTTGTTAATTCACAAAAGCACTTTTATATCTGCCAAAATTACTTTATTTGTTTCCTTCGGGGAGGTTATTTGTTCAAAGCAATGGTGATTTATTTAGGTGGTTTTAAATTAATATTTGGTATGTTAAATTAAAAATTGACAACTTAGTTAAATTCTACCTATAAATCTTGTTACAACTTCTGTATGAATTAAGAACAATTACTTTTGTGATTGTTAACTGATATGTGATTAACCTAAGTTGAGTAGGCTAAATTATCCTTAAACAAAAGTGACATTTATAAACTTAGTTAATGCATTGCCTTAAAACATTTTAAATTTAGTTGATTAAATGCCTTTAAAATTTAAAATATCAACCCTAGTGATCAATGGAGTGACAGATGTTGCAGCCAGATCACCCTGACATCACAACAGCATGGATGGAACTGGAGAGCATTATGCTTAGTGAAGTAATTCAGGTGGTGAAAGACAAATACCATATGATGTCACCTGTAAGTGGAACCTAATCAACAAAACAAGCAAGTAAAATATAACCAGAGACATTGACATAAAGAACAAACTGACAGTAACCAGAGAGGATGGGGGAGGGGATATTGGGGGAAAGAAGGAAAAGGGTCTTCAAGGAACATGTATAAAGGACCCATGGACAAAGCCAAATGGGGAAGGATTGAAGGTGGGAGTTGCGGGTGGGTGGGGTGGGGGAAAGTGGTCACAGGAAAATGGAGACAACTGTACTTGAGTAACTATAAAAATATATGTGTATTCATACAAATAATAAAAATAAAAAATAGAATAAAATAAAATTTAAAACATAGAGAACTCTAAAAATGTTCCCTGAAAGTAGGGTCAAGTCAAGGAACATGTATAAAGGACACATAGACAAAGACAATGGGGGAAAGGATTGAATAAGGGATGCAGGGGGTGTACAGAGCAGGGGACAGTAATGAGGGAAAAATGGGGACAACTGTAATTGAAAAACAATGAAAAATAAATAACATTTAAAATATAAAAACACTTTAATATATTTTATTTTCTTTTAAGAACTTCAAATAGCTACTGAAACTTCTAACCCTAACAAATAAAACCTTGCTAAGCACAAAGCCAACTCATGTGAATTTAATAATTTTAAATAATTTGGCCTGGCTGGTGTGGCTCTGTGGATTGAGCACTGGCCTGTGAACCAAAGGGTCGCTGGTCTGATTCCCAGTCAGGGCACATGCTTGGGTTGTGGGCCAGGTTCCCAGTAGGGGGTGTGTGAGAGGGAACCACACATTGATGTCTCTCTTCATCTCTTTCTCCCTCCCTTCCCCTATGTCTAAAAATTAATAAATAAAATCTTTGAAAAACCCTAAAATATTAAGAAAATAATTTTAAATACATTTATATGATAAGCACAATTTTACCCAGTTCTCAATATTACCTATAAACTAGTTAATATTCTGTTACACGTATTTTAAAATTACAAGACTGCTATGTGAAAATATCTGAAATGCTATAGATTATTCAGGCCATTTGTACACATAGAGTATATCTAGACTTAATAGGTAAGTATTAATACTATGGACTTATTTTTTTTCTTATTTTTTTAACAGCCAATGTGGCTTCTTCTTTTTATCTTTAGTTATTGAGTTCTATTCAGCTAGTCTTCAAGTGGTTTTCAAGGGTGGTTGCTCTATAATTTAGTTGTAATTTTCATGTGGTTATGGGACGAGGCCAGCGCACTCTGAGGTCTTGGCCATAAGTCCTCTGGGCTTCATTTTCTTTATCATTTCCCTATTACCTTCAATATTTCCAGGACTGAAATACAATCACCCAACTCTAAGGAACAGGTGTGTCCTCTAGATGAGATAGTGGTACTGATACATTTGTGTAGCCTGTCTTTCACTTTGCTAGGCACTTAATTTGAACTCCAAAGTGTAACTGGGTCATTTTATAGCCCTGCTGGTTGAGCCTGGTAGCCTGTGAGCCCTTTCATTGGTTTTCTGTTGACCATTTTATGGAATCAGGTTGCTATGGGGACAATGGGCATGGAGAATGACAATGTCTTTGGTCACTGACATATACTACTGAGTATATTCTCATTATGTTCTTCTGGCTTTTCTTCCTCTAGTGGATTTCTCTTTGCTACATAAGAAAGCAAAGGAACCATTCTGCTCTCTTCCTGTCAGGCTAGAAATCAGGGATCTGTGCTAGCCTGCCTAGAGCTTCATCTACCCAGACTCTGAAGCTATTCTATCTCCAGTGACTTTCCTCCTCTAAGGTGCACTGCCCAGGGAACAGGGCAAGACCCTCCTACTACCACCCACCTGTGCCTCTGCTTTTATTATTTTCCTTCCAATTTCCTTTTCTCCAACCTGGAAGCATCTCTCTTCTAGCCTCTGAGAACATCCCTCTCTTCAGAAACCTGTCACTGTCACTCATGTGAGTCTTCTCTTTCTGTGTTTTGGAAGGTTATTTGTATTCTATTCTCTCTCTTGGTTCAATGAGAATAGAGCAGCTTAACAGCTAGGATAAGGAGGGCAGCAAAGATTAATAATGCCCATCAGTTACTATATTAGAATAATATTCTGTAACAGCAACTCATCTCCATCCTTACAACACACACACACACATAATACAAAGAAAGAAGCAAATGTTTTGGCCCACTGCAACATTTCAAGTGAATGTGTGTGAGCTTAGGCATTTTAAATTGTTTCCATTCAACTTCATATACCAGTGATTTTCAACTGGTATACCAGAAGAATTTTTAAAACATGCAATACCTGACTATTCAGGTAGGGCTACTGACCTCTTTTCCCTTAGACTGCCAAATAAAAAATGACAACAGCCAACACAACAATAGTCATCCTCTGTGAATGAATCAAAATTACACCTTTTTTGTCAGATTGGCAAAAAATATTTTTGGTATGCCGTGAAATTTGATTAATTAGTTCATGTGTGCCATGAGATGCAAAAGGTTGAAAATCACTGACAAATACATGTACACTGAGTTACACTGTGGATAATTTGGTAGGAAACAGTTGTCCAAGACTTGGAAATGGGCAAGAGAAATGGAAAAGTGTCCTTTCAGTGGAGGGCAGCACAAAGTCTAGTGAAATGTTGAGGGGTTCATCTGATTCTATGAGTGTGTGCCCTTTGGTTGGTTTTCTGTTGGCCATTTACAGTTCTATGGGGATAAAGTTAATGTGCAGAAAACTGATATCAATACTAGTGATTCTTGTGGATAGAAATGCAGTTTAATTTTGACTGGTAGAGATACAATTGGTTTCTGCCCATTTGAAAAGATAATCCCAAACGTGAGAGTGCATTGCCATAGTGGACACTATCCAGTTTTATATATTATATTAGAAAATTCATTTGTTGCATTCCTCTTTCTCTCTATATATCTATCTATATTTGTCTGTTCTTCAAATTTTCCTTTGACTTAGTCTTAACATATTACTGTTGATTAATTAATAAAGTGAGTAAAAACTTTGATGTGTTCATTTTATGTTTGTCTAAGAGTTAAGCTTTTTAATTTATGAAAACTACACTTTAGTAATTTGTAGAATAAGCTATTTTTGATTCTAAATTGCCACTGTAGTCTTCTTCTTGCTTTATCAGCAATATTCAATAGTTTCTCAGGGTTTTTCCACATTTTAGTGTCATAATAATCTTTACAACAATAAGTGACAAAATTTCCATTTTATACATTTAAAACTGAGGCTCAAAGAATGATTTAATTGTACGTCGCAGATAGTTAAAAACTGCTCTGTAATGTAGCTGAGTTTTCAATATTTTTATATTTTGCTTCAAACTCTTTACTCTGTGTTACCCTGAGCCATTTTAAAGTCAAAATTACTCAGAACTACACAGTATTCCTGTAAAATTAAAAGTATTGGAAGATCTCAGGGTCCTCATTTTAAGTAAACATTTTCAAGAAAAAGCAAACTGTTAACTTTGGAGGCTTCAATGCAAAGCAACATTTGGTAAGATACCAAAACTGGTGTTTTAATTGGTAAGTCAGCCAATTAACTTTGGAATCCCAGCTTTACAGAAGGGGCATGCAGGACATTGGATAGTAGATGTCACTTGTATAAAAGAATATATGCTATTTAAATGACTAACATTAAACAATCTAGTTGTGAAGGCAAAGCATGGACATGTAAAGTTTTAAAAAATCCATATAATTAAAAAATGTAAGCAACATTTTTCAGAAAAGAAATAGATGAGACATCACAACTAATTAGCAATTGGTGATCAAATGAATGATCTTTCTTTGTGGAAACAAAAAGGCATAAAAGATAATGTTTTATATTAGCTTGGTATTTGGGTTCAAAATTTGGTTCATCTTGATTATTTTTCTCCTCTGCAAACCACAAGAGAGGTATCATTCAGATTTGAATGGTAGCAGTACTAGAATACCTATACTGAATGTAAGAATTCTTACTTCCTTCAGACAGGCTTGTCTTCATTAATTTTTTAATTGTCCTGAAGTCATGATTTATGATATCTTGCGGAGATGCTGTAAATATTTTTTCTTGAATTTCCTGACAGAAAATATAGGATGGGGTACAAGTAAGTTTACAATGTTTCATATGGAGAATACAATAATTAATAAATAATACAGTAATAAACTGTTTCATGTACTCACAACTGTAAACCTACTTTTGCCCCATTGTACAGCAGGACTAGCTACCTAATTTGCAGGCCTTGTACAATATTAAAATGTGAACCCTTTGTTCAAACAAGAAGCAGAACTTTGCCAGCATCCTGGAACCTAACTCAGGCTCCTTCCAGTCATAGCTCTTCCCAGATTAACCATTATGCCAACTTCTAACAGCACAGATTAGCTTGGCTTTCTTAAAAAAATTATATCAATGGAACAACACAATACTTTTTGTACCTGGCTTCTTTTGCCCAACATTATGATTGTGAGACTTTTGCATATGCTTATATGTAATTTAACTAGTTTATTCTAATTGAAAAAACTTCATTGTATAGATTCTTAAAATTGTTAGTACTAGTATCAGAGTAAGGTTCATTTCCACTCCCCCAGAATTCTCCTCACACATGAACACACATAGACATATCTATGTACATATAAACAGATAGAGAGACAGACAAACTAAGACACACATTATGATGATTCAGTCACTCTGAATGAAGGTGGGGAAGGGAGTGTTGCATAGTAACTGGGTTTTGACCTTTGAATAAGGTGTCTGTTGCCCAGAAAGTGCAATGTGTTCCATCTCTGGAAGACCTTGGTTGACACATTTAATCACATTGTCTTCTCTTTCAAAGTGGCAACATTTTTTTCCTTTCTGTGAGGGAGCTAGTGCTGGGAAACTTTAGCTGAAGACATGCCAAATGCATATGTAACTTGTTTTTCCAGTTCTGGGAACCTGACAATTTTTCCTCACTCCATTTCCCATTAGTTGGTTTTTATTTCTTGCCATGAAGAAATAACACATATATAATGACTTGTGGAAAAATTCATGGAAACAGAATGCAAGGAAGATATGCTTCAATTACACTTTAGCTTGTTTTGAATGCAGAGGAATGCCATCAAATGCTTTCTTCTGTTTTTGAAATTTTGAAGATTGATCTTTATTATTTTTAATTGAGCCATTAATATACAATTCATATACCATACAACTCATTCATTTAAAGAATACAATTCACTAGTTTTTACTATACTCACAGAGTCATGTAACATCACCACAATTTTAGAAAGCTTCATTACCCTAAAGGAAACTACATACTCATGAGCACTCATTCCTTATTTTCACCTCCCTTTCTCCTCCTTTCTCTTCTCTCTCTCTCTCCCCTCCCTCCATTCACCCCTAGCTAAATAACCACTAAAGCAATTTTTCTCAATATTTTTACCATTGTACTTTTTGGAAATTTTGTATCAGTAGAATTACATATTTTGTGTTCTTTTGTGAATGGTTTCTTTCACTACTTCATTTCTTTTTATGACCAAATAATATTAAGATACATCATGTTTTGATGGATAGAAAGATTATTTCTACTTTTTGGTTATTACAAATAATGCTTCTGTGAACATTTGCATACAGGTTTTTATGTGGAAATACATTTTTATTTCTCTTGGGTATGTACATAAGAATTGCTGGGCTATATGTTAACTTTATGTTCAATATTTGAGGAGCTACCAGACTGATTTCCAAAGTGGCTGCATCATTTTACATTGCAAACAGCCATGCATAAGGGTTCCAAATTCTGCATATCTTCATTAAAATTCACAATTATCTGTCAGTTTGATTATAGCTATTCTAGCAGGTATGAGGTAGTATCTCATTATGGTTTTGATTTGCATTTTATTGATGCCTAATAATATTGCACATCTTTTCATATGCTTATTGATTATATCTATGTCTCCCTTGGAGAAGTCTTTATTCAAAACCTTTGCCCATTTTTAAAGTGTGCTGTTTCTTTATCACTAAGTTTTAGGAATTCTTTATATATCTTAGCTTCAAGTGTCTTACATATGTTATTTGCAGATATTTTCTCCCATATTGTAGGTAGTTTTTCTATATCTTTTTGTTGGAGGAGATAATTTAAAAAAAAATCCATACCTGAAGATATGTTCATTGATTTTAGAGAGAGAGAAAAGGAGAGAGAGGCAGAGACAGAGAAAAACATCAATGTGAGAGAGAAACATTGATTGGAGGGTTGCCTCTTGTACGTGTCCTGACTGGGTATTGAACCCACAGTCTAGGTACGTGCCCTGACTGGGAAACAAACCTGCAACCTTTGGTGCATAAGACACTCCTGGACAGGATGTGTTTTTTTTTTTTTTTTTCCTTTTTTAATTTTTCAGTTACAGTTGACATACAATGTTACATTAGTTTCAGGTGTACAAGTCAGTGGTTAGATGTTACATAACTTACTAAGTCATCACCTGATAAGTCTAGTAACTCCCCTCTGACATCGTACATCCTTATTACAATATTATTTACTATGTTCCCTATGTTGTGCTATACATCCCCACGTTTTCACTTTCTTTTTTGTTTTTGAATTTTCCTTCCCTCATTTTATTTTTATTTTTTAATGTTTTTTAAATTTATTTTAATTGTTGTTCTTGTACAGTTTTCTGTCTTTTATTCCCATCCCATCCCACCACCCCAGCCCTCCCCACCTCCCTCCCATTTTTACCTCCCCTAGTTTTTGTCCATGTGTCCTTTATACTTGTTCCTGTAAACCCTTCCCCTTTCCCCCGGAAATTCCCTCCCCTCTCCCTTCTGGCCACTGTCAGCTTGTTAGCAATTTCAGTGTCTTTGGTTATATTATGCTTGTTTGTTCATTTTGTTGATTAGGTTCCTGTTAAAGGTGAGATCATATGGTATTCAACTTTCACCACCTGGCTTATTTTGCTTAGCATGATGCTCTCCAGTTCCATCCATGCTGTCAATAAGAGTAGGGGCTCCTTCTTTCTTTCTGCTGCATAGAATTCCATTGTGTAAATGTACCATAGTTTTTTGATCCATTCATTTACTGATGGGCACCTAGGTTGCTTCCAACACTTGGCTATTGTAAATTGGGCTGCTATGAACATAGGGGTGCATAGCTTCTTTTGGATTGGTGTTTCAGGGTTCTTAGGATATAATCCTAGCAGTGGAATTGCTAGGTGAAAAGGTAGATGCATTTTTAGTTTTCTTAGAAAATTCCATTCTGTTTTCCATAGTGGTTGTACCAGTCTGCAATCCCACCAACAGTGCACTAGGGTCCCTTCTCTCCACAACCTCTCCAACACTTGTTGTTTGTTGCTTTGTTTATGATGGCCATTCTGACTGGTGTGAAGTGGTATCTCATTGTGATTTTAATTTGCATCTCTCTGATAACTAGCAATATTGAGCATCTTTTCATGTGTCTCTGGATCCTCTGTATGTCCTCCTTGGAGAAGTGTCTATTCAAGTCCTTTGCCCATTTTTTAATTGGGTTGCTTATCTTCTTAGAGTGGAGTCATGTAAGTTCCTTATATATTTTGGAGATTAAACCTTTGTCTGAGATATCATTGGCAAATATGTTTTCTTATACAGTCAGTTCTCTTTTTATTCTAATACTCTTTTCTTTAGCCGTGTGGAAGCTTTTTATTTTGATGAGATCCCATTTGTTTATTCTTTCTTTTATGTCCATTGCTTTACAGGACATATGAGTAAAATATGTTGCTGCATGAAATATCTGAGATTTTCCTGCCTATATTCTCCTCTAAGACTTTAATGGTGTCATGGTTTATATTTAAATCTTTTTTAAAACATTTTATTTATTTATCTTTAGAGGGGAAGGGAAGGAGAGAGGGAGAGAGGGAGAGAAATATCAATGTATGTTTGCCTCTGGTGCATCCCTTGCCGGGAACTGGCCTGCAACCCAGGCATGTACCCTGACTGGGAATCGAACTGCGACACTTTGGTTCACAGGCCCGTGCTCAATCCACTGAGCTACACCAGCCAGGGCTTATATTTAAATCTTTTATCCACTTTGAATTTATTTTTGTGTATGGTGTAAGTTGGTGCTCGAGTTTCTTTTTTTTGCATGTAGCTGTCCAGTTCTCCCAACACCACTTCTCAAAGAGGCTATTTTTACTCCATTTTATGTTACTGCCCCCTTGGTCGAGTATTAATCGACTCTGGAGACTTGGGTTTATTTCTGGGCTCCCTGTTCTGTTCTACTGGTCCATGTGCCTATTTTTATGCCAGTACCAGGCTCTTTGGAGTACAGTGGCCTTGTAATACAGTTTGGTATCAGGTATTGTAATCCCTCCTACTTGGCTCTTCTTTCTCAAAGTTGCTGCAGCTATTTTGGGTCATTTATGGTTCCATATAAATTTTTGAAGTGTTTGTTTTATGTATGTGAAATATGCCATTGGTACTTTAATACATATTGCATTGAATCTGTAAATTGCTTTGGGTAGTGTAGACATTTTGATGATGTTAGTTCTTCTGATCCATGAACACGATGCAAGTCAAGTTTCCATTTGTTTGTGTCTTCCTTGATTTCTTTCTTCAGTGTTGTGTAGTTTTCTGCATATAGGTCTTTTACCTCATTGGTTAGGTTTATTCCTAGGTATTTCATTTTTCTTTTTGCTATATCAAATGGGATTTTTTCCTTGACTTCTGCTTCTGCTGTTTCATTGTTGGTATACAAAAATGCCTTTGATTTTTGGATATTGACTTTGTAGCCTGCTGTTTGGCCAAATTCGTTTATTAGGTTGTGCAGCTTTTTGGCTGAGTCTATAGCATTTTCTATGTACACTATCATGTCATCTGCAAACAATGATAGTTTTGTTTCCTTCTTTCCGAGTTGGTTGCCTTTTATTTTTCTTTTCTTGTCTAATCGCTGTGGCTAAGACTTCTAATGCTATATTGCATAGAAGTGGTGAAAGTGGACATCCTTGTCTTGTTCCTGATCTTAGTGGAAAAGATTTTAGTTTTTGCCCATTGAGTATGATGTTGGCTATAGGCCTCATATATCGCCTTTATTGTGTTGAGGAATGCTCCCTCAATTCCCACTTTGCCGAGTGTTTTTATCATAAATGGGGGCTGTACCTTATCAAATGCTTTTTCTGCATCTGTTGATATGATCTTGTGATTTTTGTTTTTGCTTTTGTTTATGTGATGTATTACATTCACTGATTTGCTAATGTTGAACCATCCTTGCATCCCTGGGAAGAATCCCACTTGGTCATGGTGTATGATCTTTTTAATGTATTGTTGGATGCGGTTTGCCAATATTTTGTTGAGGATTTTAGCATCTATATTCATCAGCGATATTGACCTGAAGTTTTCTTTCTTTGTTGTGTCTTTATCTGGTTTTAGGATTAGGATGATGCTGGCTTCATGAAAAGAGTTTGGGAGTCTTCTATCATTTTGGATTTTTTGGAATAGTCTGTGAAGGATAGGAGTTAGCTCTTCCTTAAATGCATTGTAAAATTCTCCTGTGAAACCATCTGGTCCAGGGCTTTTGTGTGTTGGGAGCTTTTTGATTACTGCTTCAATTTCATCAGCTGTTATTGGTCTGTTCAGGCTTTCTGCTTCTTCATTGAGTTTTGGGAGATTATATTTTTCTAGAAACTTGTCCATTTCACCTAGTTTTTCAAATTTCTTGGCATACAGTTCTTCATAGTAATTTCTTACAATCCTTTGTATTTCTGTGGTGTCAGTTGTAATCTCTCTTCTTTCATTTCTGTTTATGTTTATTTGAGTCATCTCTGTTTTTTTCTTGATGAGCCTCCTTAAAGGCTTGTCAATTTTGTTTATCTTTTCAAAGAATCAGCTCCTGGATTGATTGATCCTTAGAATTGTGCTTTTAGTCTCTATGCCATTTAATTCTGCTGTGATCTTGGTTATTTCCTTCCTTCTACTTGCTCTGGACTGTCTTTGTTGTTACTCGAGTTCTTGTAGGCATAGGGTTAGGCTGTTTGTTTGAAATGTTTCTATCTATTTTAGGTAGGTCTGTATTGCTATGAACTTCTCTCCGACGACTGCCTTCACTGTGTCTCATAAGTTTTGGGTTACTGTAAGTTCATTTTCATTTGTTTCCAGAAACTTTTTTGATTTCTTCCCTAATTACATTCTTGACCCATTCCTTGTTTAATAGCATGCTATTCAATCTCCATGATTTTGAGGATTTTGGGTTTTTCTCCTTGGGGTTGATTTCTAGTTTTAGTCCCTTGTGTTCTGAGAAAATGCTTGGTATGATTTCAATTTTCTTGAATTTGTTGAGGCTTGTTTTGTGTCCTATCATGTGGTCTATCTTTGAAAATGTTCCCTGTGCATTTGAAAAGAATGTGTATTTTGTTTCTTTGGGATGAAGGACTCTCTATATATCAGTTAAGTTCATTTCATCTAGAGTGTTGTTCAATGCCACAATATCTTTGTTGATATTTTGTTTGGAAGATCTGTCCATTTTGACAGTGGGGTGTTAAAATCTCCTACTATAATTGTGTTGCTGTCAATATCTTTCTTGAAGTCCTCTAAGATTTTCTTGATGTATTTAGGTGCTCCTGTGTTAGGTGCATATATATTTACAATGTTTATGTCTTCTTGGTGGATTCTTCCCTTGAGTATTATGAAGTGGCCTTCTGGGTCTCTCTATATGGCCCTTCTTTTGAAGTCTATTTTGTCTGATACGAGTATTGCTACCCGGGCTTTTTTTCCTGCCCATTTGCTTGGAAAATTTGTTTCTAGCCCTTCACTTTGAGTCTGTGTAGGTCTTGTGTCTTAAGGTGGGTCTCTTGTAGGCAGCATATGTGTGGGTCATGCTTTCTTATCCATTCAGCTATTCTGTGCCTTTTGATTGGAACATTTAATCCATTTACGTTTAAGGTTATTATTGATAGATACTGATTCATTGCCATTTTGATACCTGTGCTTCTCTCTCTCTCTCTCTCTCTTCCTTCCTTTCCTTAAATCAGTCCCTTTAGCATCTCTTGCAGAACTGATTTGGTGGAGGTATATTCTTTTAGACTTCTTTTTGTCTGAGAAGCTCCTTATTTGGTCTTCTATCTTGATTGAAAGCCTTGCTGGGTAAAGTAGTCTTGGTTGCAGTCCTTTGTTTCTCATTACTTGGAATATTTCTTGCCATTCTCTTCTGGCTTGGAGCGTTTCCCTTGAGAATTCAGCTGCTAACCTTATTGTGGCTGCGTTGTATGTCACTTCCTTTTTTCTCCCTTGCTGCCTTTAAGATTCTCTCTTTGTCTTGGAATTTTGCCATTTCAATTATGATGTGTCTTGAAGTGGGCCTCTTTGGGTTCCTGTTGATTGGGACTGTCTGTGTTTCCTGGATTTGTGTGACTTTTTCTCTCATCAAATTAGGGATGTTTTCCATCATTACTTTTTCAAATAGGTTTTCTATCCCTTGCTCTTCTTCTTCTCCTTCTGGTGTCCCTATTATACAGATATTATTACATTTCATATTGTCTTTCATTTCTCACAGTCTCTCTTCATTCTTTCTGAGCCTTTTTTCCTTTTCTTGCTCTTTCTGAGTGTTTTTTCTACTTTGTCCTCCAACTCGCTGATCTAATCTTCTGCTTCATCGAGCATGCTTTTGAATCTTTCATTGTGTTCTTCAGTTCAGAAATTGTGTTCTTCATTTCCTCTTGGCCCTTATTGATAGTTTCTATTTCCTTTTTCATGTTGATATAGTTTGCAGTGAGTTCATCATAGCTTCCCTGTAGTTTCTGGTAGCTAATTGTGAGCTCATTGAGCTTCCTGATAATCATTGCTTTGAACTCAATATCTGATCATTGAGTTGCCTCTGTTTCATTTAGCATTCTTTCTGGGGCTTCCTCCTTTCCTTTCATTTGGGTATTGTTTGTTTGTCTTCCCATTGTTTGTGTGACTCTTCTTGTTAGCCTCTGCTTCTTAAATTGGTCTGTTCTGGCTCCCTGGGTTTATGGTGCAATTTGAACTTCTGTGGTAGAATACCTGTGAGATTCAATGGTGCGGTCTCCTTCAGGTATTCTGGTGATCACAGCTCCTACTGTCCCAGCTGTTGGGATGCCCCCTCTTTGGGTCCAACTCTGTTTTTTTCACAGTTCCAGGTTCTTTTTGTCTCACTCATAGTTATTTAAAAAGAGAAAAGAAAAGAAGAAAAGAAAGAAAAAAGAGGAAGGAAGAAGAGATAAAATTGGAAAGAAAGGAAGAAGGAATAAAACAGGAAAGAACTAAAGACATGCAAAAGGAATTGGGGGATAAAAAAAGATAAAAATAATAAAAAAATAAGAAAAAATATAAGAAAAACAAAAAAAGCCTCTTGCTGGTTTCAAACTGGCCAAACTGTTTTTTCTGGTCTTGCTGACTACAAGGGGCTGAGGGGTGACTGGTATGGCTTTTCTCCCTGTTCAGTACTCAGTCAGCTTTGGGCTATTCTTCTCAGTGCTTGCCCCACACTATCTCCAGGACTAATCCGGTGCCTCTCCACACAAAGTCTTGGGGGTTGTTTCTGAGCCTCCAGCAGAGTGTGTGCTTTCCTGAGTTTATGGGTGTGAGCTCAGATCATCTAGGGATCAAGCACTCCCTGGGTGTATGGATGTGAGCTCTGGGTCTCCTACAGGGTGCACGAGCCAACTGGAGTTTATGGGTGTGGGCTCTGTGGATTTCCTGCATTGAGTGCACTCACCCTAGGTTCACAGGTGTGAGCTCTGGGTCTTCCACAAGGCCCCCTCCTCCGGTTGCAGGCACCTCTGGTCACTCAAGGGCCTCTGGTCATACTGGTGCCTCTGGTTGCGGAGGCTCAGTCGTGCACTCCCCCCAGGGCTATGCATGGGTACTCACAGCCCCTGTGTGCTTGCCACTCAGGTCTTAACTCCTCTCTGTGTGACTTCAAGCAACCAGGTCTCTCCTGGTGCTGCTCAAACCTTGTTTGGCTGGGGAGGGAGCAGTTGACCCAGTTCTCTCCCTAGAGTCCTGTGGCAGACCCAGCGATCCAGGGCTTCAGCCACCCTGGTCTCCACACCAATCCCTGGGCCCTTATTGTCCTGAAGAACTCTCCTTACCATCTGGTTTTTCAATGTCTGCTACAGTTTTTGATCTCCTATTTTCATATATGCTGTGGTACTGTTGGCTGTTTGCTCTGTTCCTCTGTAGAATGGCTAGGTTTTTCTCCCGTGTGTAGGAGGAAGTGGAATCTGCTCCTTCCTACCATGCTGTCATCTTTAGAATCCCCCACTTTCTTGTTGTTATCCTTTGAAGCACAAAAGTTTTTAATTTTGATGACGTCAAATTTTTCTCTTTTTCATTTGTGCTTTTGGTGCCATTACTTTTATTCTTAAATAAGATTTCAAAGCATTTTTGAATTGTTAATGCTTAAACATTAATTGTATTATTTTCCTGGGACTTGATTATCTTTGCTATATTTTTAGGGAAGGATTTTTAATAGCAAACCAGTTGATGATTTTCTGTTTTGGGGAGGTTGGAATTCTTACTTGTTACCTAGTGCTAGGCTTAAATAAAAACAAATCTTAAGTGGACTTTTTTCTAACAAGGGATTTAATGTTGACCTGTAGATGAATGATCCTGGGATCAGCCACAGGATAAGCATGTTTGGGGGCTGATTGGCATCTTGGCAGACAAGATAAGAAGATAACAAGACAGCAATTTTCAACCTTTTTTTATCTCATGGCATACATGAACTAATTACTACAATTCTGTGGCACACCAAAAATGCATGTTGCCTCTCTGAAAAAAATAGTTATAATTTTGACTGACTTACAAAAATATAATAGTAATTACCTCCCCTTATTGTTGCAAGTGACTTTTTCAAAAATTAGGCATTTATTCTTGTGTATAAGGATTTCTGTTACCAAGAATTAGCCAATCAGATACAACCTTATTATGCAATGTGATGAATAAGATGTGGCTCTATTATGATCTATATATTTATGGTTCAAGACAGGTAATTCACTCTTGACAGCTATTTTGTATTGGCTGTTCTCATTTTTTAATTTGACAGTCTAAGGGAAAAGAGGCCCGTGCCTCTGACTAAATAGTCAGGTATGACGTTTTTTAAAAAATTCTTGCAGCCTACTGATTGAAAATTGCTCTCCTGAGGTAATCAGTCTAGTAGTCCTGAGTCTAGGCCCCAGGCTAATCTAAGGGGTGTGGGAAGCTGATAAGTTGAATAAGCTCTGTTCTGTTTAGGATGTTATAAACTAAGTGTAAGATATATATCTAACACAGGAAGCAATTTAAAAACAATCTAATTCCCAGTGTATGTAGTTTAATGCTCTTCAGGTAAGTCCTCAATAAATATTTATGTAATTAACTAAAATATAATATAGAATCAGGGACTAAATTATGTGGTATGGATTACAATCATGGTGTGATCTTGGGTAAGTCACTTCACGTTTCTGATCTTCTGTTTATTCACCTGTAAATGGGGACAATAATAACACTTAGCTCAAAAGGCTATCAGGGCAAATGAGACACTGCGTATGCAAGAGTGCATGTAATTGTGAGACTCATATTGCTGTGAATGCAGGCGTAGAGGCAGCACAGAGAAGCAGTTCAGACATAGGGTTTGGAATTAAACAGAACTAAGCACACACTATCTGTGTGCTTTTGGACACATTTGTAAAATCTGCTTTATGAGATTGTTTTGTGGAATATTTTACATGAGATAAGATATGAAAAATACTGAACACAGGAGGATATTTTAGGTTAGGGGTATCGAACTCATTTTCACCAGGGGGCCGCATCAGCCTCAGGGTTTCCTTCAAAGGGCCAAAATAATTTTAGGACTATATACATGTAACTTCTTAACTGTTAAGGAGTTGAAATTACATTTGGCCCTTTGAATGCAACCCTGAGGCTGATGTGGCCCCCAGGTGAAAATGAGTTTGACACCCTTGTTTTAGGTGAAGAAGGCAACAGGTGTAAAGCAAAAAAGTACAAATTTTCCCCAGGATGAGAGTATGTGTTGGAAGGTAACCAAAAAAAGCAGGGCCAGGGACACCTAAGGAAAGTACAAAAACAGAATCAGAGAACTGAAACCAGTCCCCCTGGGAGTTCACTGAAGAACTTTAATCAACAGCTATTTTGTCTGATGCTTATCTGAGACAGAAAGCAGCCTGCTACAGTGGAAAAAGCCCTGTGATGGTAAACTGGAGACCTGGTTTTGGTTGTGGCTCTGCCACTAGTTAGTTAGCTGTGTGCCTTAGACCAGTCATTTAACCTCCCTGGGCTTTCTCACCAGGTAAGTTGCTCAAAGTTAATTTAAAGAAAAAATAAGATCCAAGTTGATCTGGTTTTCTTTTTTTTTCCTTCTTTTTGTTTAATTCTCACCTGAGGATATGTTTATTGATTTTTGGAGTGAGAGAGGAAGGACAAAAGAGGGGAAGGGCAGAGAGAGAGGGAGAGAGAGAGAGAGAGAAAGTGAGAAGATAGAAGAGAGAGAGAGAGATCTGAGAGAGAAATATCTATGGGTTGCTTCCCATTCATGCCCTCACCGGGGACTGAACCTGAGATCTTTTGATGTATGGGGCTCCAACCACCTGAGCCACTCAGCCTGGGATAGATCTTGTTTTCTTAACATGCCACAGTTAGACAGCTGCCAAAGTTCAGAAAACAAAGACTGTTTTGTTGTCTAGGACTTGAAACAGTTTTCTAATACCTACAGACTTGGTGTTTTGAAACATCTTTGACAGTTTATAGCAAAATATATGAGCATACATAGATATGCAGTTCCAATCTAGAGTGGTGTTCTGCAAAATGTTCCAGATTGCTCATATATGTCTCTGCAATGTGACAGACAGTCCCATGAAATCACCACAATGCAGTTCTTGAACATTTATTGATGTATAATGCATGTAGAGAAAAGTGCTGAAATCTTAAGTGTCTTGCTCTCCTAGTTTTCACAAACTGAGCTCAGCTAATTGGTTCTGAAATCAAGGAATAGTACATAAGTAGGGGCATGGAGTCCCATGTGTTCCCTGTCAGTCATGACCTCCTGCAAGGATAACCATTGTTTATCACATCATAGAATAGTTTTACAATTAAAATAAATAAACAGAGCCCCCAACAACTCATTCAACATAAAGATGGCCGAGTCTTTATTTACACATCTTTAAATGTCATTCAGAAATCTAATCTAAATTACTTTCCAAAAATAAATCAAAATTACTTTTTGGAAAGTAATTTGGCAATATGTCTCAAGATCCATTAACTCATTTATTCCATTCTGTTTTTGGTAATTTATCAAAAAATTCTCCTTAAAATGATGATTTTATATTTATGAAGATTTTCACAGTTATTGGTAGTTATTAAACCAGAAAGTAATTCAGACATCCAAGGTAGATGAATCATTAATTAGTTTAAGGAGACTAACTGTGAAGCATTAAGTAGCTGTTAAATGGGAAGACTCGATAAAAATAGGGAAAATATTTATCTTGAAATGTCTAGAAAAAACTGAAAGCGCCAAATTGCACTGTGCTAGAACCATATCTTTATAAAAATCAAATACATGTGGACAAGAACTGGAAAATATTTATGGAGGGGTGTTGGTTGCTTTCTACATGTTATATTGTAAAATTTTTACAGTAACAAAAATCTGATGGACAAAGTAAGAACATATAAGCTTTTCTATTCAAAATGGACATCTCACAACAGTAAAGTCAGGACTTTTAGAGTACAAAGGAACAAAAAATTACAAACCTGATATTTTTTTAAAATTTAGAAGTCAGCTGACAGCTATGAGAATGAAGAAATTGTTGAACTGCAGCAACCTATATTGGCAAAGATTCAAGGAAATGAGCATTTTCATACATTGATGGTGGGTATAAAATTTCTCTAATATTTGGAAAACAAACAAGCAGTAGCTAATAAAATAAAAATGTATGTGCCCTTTGACCCCAAAATCTTTCATTGGATAGATCTAGGAATCTATCCTATGTAAATTAAAGTACCAGGATTGGAAGACACCTGTATCAAATATATCAAATTGTTCACAGCGTTGTTCATAGTAGAAAAAAACATGCAGCCACAAACAAACTTGGACACAACCTGAATGCCCACTGGTTCTGCAATAATTGGACCAGCTGTCATACATCCTTAAAAGGAAACATTCTGAAGCTATCTATAAGAGGGAATGACTTAGCTCTATCTCTAAGATTGACTTGGAGAAACACAAATGATTGCTAAATGAAAAAAAAAAAAGAAAGACCAATGTGAACAATAAAAACTTGATTTGTAAAAACTTTATAAATATGAAGCTATTTTCTGGTTACCCAAGGAAGTAAGAGGATGAATATTAACTTTTCTTAATGTATCAACATCAGTGAGTTTGAATAGGCACTATTGTGTAATTTCTGAAAAGGAATTTAATAAATTTTTTTAAGTCAATAACTCTCCCAAGACACTTATAGTTCAATACTGATCAATAATTTCTCTGATGTAACAAAGTGTAGAATTTTACTAATGGAGATATTTCATCTAATACTAATTGGCATATAATGATCTACAAATGGTTCCTCTTGTGCAATTTCATGAAGAATTCAAACACTTCTAAAATACCAATATTCTTTTCATTGAATGGTCATATTTGTGCTATGAGAACTATTTTTTAATGTGTGCTTTTTTTGAAAAAGTAGAATGATATAGCATCCTTAACATTTTCACTAAATATAATATTTTCTTGAATATTGTCCAAGAACAACTTTGTGGGATAAAGTGAAAGAGTGAAAAGCCTTTCTTGATTTCCGATAGCTGCACATATCTGAGCCTCACTTTTAGTTGGTGAAATGTCATCACTCCTTCCTTTATTTATGAGGGGTCAGGGCAGAAAGTTGAGCCACCATCCAGTTGTAGCTGCTTGTGTTCCCCAGCTCTGATCCCTGTTCATGTCATCCAAACTTACTGTATTGAGGAGCAGGCAGGACTCCTGTCAGCATTGTCCCCAGGAATCATCTTCCTGGTGACAAGTGGGATAAGAGCTCTTAGTTATCTTGCAAATATTGTCTCAGAGCTATAAAGAGACCAGAGAAAACATTTCTCAGATGCATAGAAATTGGGTGCCTAGTCTCAAGGATTTATTACTGGCAATGGTCCTAAGATACACATGTTTCTTTTGCCAAAAGATCATCTGATCAAAAATCTTGTGCAGCCAGCCAAGTGGGCATATGGCACAGTGTTGATGCTCCAGAGAAATCATTACCTATGGGCACAAACTTTTCTTAACCTACATTTTGTTCAGTATTTACTATCCAGGAGAGAAAACTCTGACATGTGATTTCCACCTCTTTATTCTTCAAACCACAGGGCCCAAACTTCTGTTGTGTATTATGCTGAGTTATGAAGTACCTGAATTACAGAAAAGGAGATGTTCCCTCAGATCTCAGTGGATATTTGACCTAAACTTCCTGTCCCAGTAAATATCCTATAAAGACTATATTTAACTAATGATAAAGCTTAGTTCCCAAAGTTTATTTGTGATTTACTTTGGAATTCAGCATTGTAAAATTTTAGTTTGTAAGAGGGTGTCACCCTAAAAAGGCCCATTATTTACCTTTTCTCTTAAAAAAAAAAGTTTCCTTACCTGAGGATATATTTTTTGATTTTAGAGAGAGAGGAAGGGTAACAGAGAAGGGGAGAGAGAGAAAAAAAAACATCAATGTGAGAGACAAACACTGATTAGTTGCCTCTCGTACACTCCCCTACCAGGATTGAACTTCATCCTAGGTATGTGCCCTGATCAGGAATTGAACCCACAACCTTTTTGGTGTATGGGTCAGCACTTAAACCAACTGAGGCATCTAGCCAGGGCTTACCTTTTTTTTATTGTAGTAAGAACAGATAAGATGAGATCTGCTCTCTTAACAAATTTTGGAGTGTGCAGTATAGTATTATTAAGAATAAGCACAATGTTATACAGCAGAACTCTAAAACTTACTCATCTTATATAACTTAAACTTTGTTCCCCTTGAATAGCAACTCCTCATTTCCTATCTTCCCCCAGCCCCTGACAATAATCATTCAGTTTTGCAATTCTTTAAGTTTCATTGTCTTTGATTCCCTCATATAAGTGGAATCATGCAGTATTTGTTCTTCTGAGACTGGCTTATTTCACTTATTACAATGTTCTCAAGCTTTATGCATATTATTGCATGTGGCAGAATTTCCTTCTTTTCCATGGCTGAATGATATTCCACTGTGTGTATAGATGACATTTTCTTTATCCATACATTCATCAATGGATATTTAGTTTGTTTCTACATCTTAGCTATTGTGAAAAATGGCACATGAACATGAAGAAACTTAATTCTCTTCAAGAGCCTAACAATAATTTTTTAAAAAGATTTTATTCATTTATTTTTGGAGAGGGGGAGGGAAGGAGAAAGAGAGGGAGAGAAACATCAATGTGTGGTTGCCTATTGCAAGCCCCCTGCTGGGGACCTGGTCTGCAACCCAGGTGTGTGCCCTGGCCTTGTCTGGGAATCGAACCGGTAACCTTTTGATTCGAAGGCTAGTGCTAAATCCTCTGAGCCACACCAGCCAGGGCAATTTTTTTGAATACATACCCAGAATGAGATTGTTGGGTCATACAATAATTCTATTTTTGATTTTTGAGAAAGCCCCATACTGTTTTCCATAGCAGTTTCACCATTTTATATTCCCATCAACAGAGTACAAGGATTCCAATTTCTCCACATCCTTGCCAACATTTATCTTAATTTTTTTCAATGATTATCCTCTAACAGGTGAGTTCAACTTGAGCACTATAACCTCTTAATGTGACCTAGACCTGTCCTAGAGCTATTTTATCACTGGGAAATCTGTTTCTGTGGGGTTAAGCATTGGGACTTCTTATTCTGCCATCTTACTGATTTTACTCACAAGTATGTTTCCAGTACTCACTTAAGTTTTAAGTGAAAATTTCTTTTTTTAAAATAAGGTTAATTGTAATAAAATAGAACTATGTCTGTATTATAATTTCTACTTTATGTGATGATATCTTACAACACTTCTATGAGGGAAAGACAAATATACCATTTGAATGACCTCAAGAAGAAAGTGTTCCATTATCTGAGCCACTGGACATCTGAAAATTACCATCTTGGAATAATCCAAGGGGGATGAATGCAGGATTGATTCTTCTCAAGAATGGGCTTTTGAAACAGAACCACTCTGGATTCTATTGCTCACCGCCGAAAAACTGTGATTGCCAATGCCAGGGTCTTATGGGAAGGAAAGGAGCTATTTATTTAAAAGTTACACAGGTTCAGAATAATGACAGAATTCTGTTTTTAAGTCTCAAAGTCCCTTAAAACTAAACATTCCCCCCACCCCCCGCCCGGCAACACACACCCACAGTCCTGCCTTCCCTTGCCAAACCAGGTCCATCAGAGATACTATCTCTCAGGAAAAGAAATAGTAGTCTGTAGCTTGACTAGGGAGATTCCTGTTTTAACATTCCAGCTTCTCTCAGTCCCCTGTGCTCAGCTTGTCTCCCACTCTTAAACCAAAACTGCATGGCCCCTCCTCATGGTGGTCTGGTGGGGATCCTTCTGCATCATTTCAAACTGCATGGCCAAGACAGCATGGCTATCTCACACTTGAGTTTAAATCCTGGGATAGATCTTCCTCTGCAACCCCCATTTCCGACTTCTCCCACAATTATCTACACCTACTAGTACTCTGGTTTCTTCTGCTTTTCTCTGCTGCCATACTTAGTCTGGGCAGGCTTCTCCCAGTGACGTGGAGTGGACCATTTCCAAGCTCTTGCACAAGCACTGCAGCCAGGTAACCACCTCCTGACTCTATCAAGAGTTTGGTTAGTCACACCCATCTCTCTGGCTCCAAGAGTGGCAGACAGAGCTATTAGCATTACTAAAAACACTGGCCAAGTTCTTTAGATATGCAAAGTAATTCTCAATGGCCCTGCTCAGATTCTCTTTTCCCCAAGCCAGGTTAGTGGGGGACTTCTCCATTTTGGGGACCTCTTACATTCCCTGTTACACTTTTTATAACAAGAACCCTCAGCTTTTCTTTTTCCTTTGAAACACCTCTATGGTTTTCCCCTAGCTGTATTTAGTTTGCAAACTCTAAGACCCTTGAATAAATGTCTGTTATTTATTTTCTAGCAAAATCTCTTGGCTTATTTTGAGTTTGTTGGATACCATACCACCCCAAAGCTTGTAGTTTTCTAAGAATACCCCTTTAAATGCTCAACTGTTCAATCAGGTCATGTCCCTACAATATAAGTGGCATTGCAATATAAGCTTTGAAATATTTCTTTGAAGTCCTCCTATCTTAATATTTAAAAGCATTCCCCAAACTTTTTTCCTTGATGCTCACTGAATTTGCATTTATTGGGCTTCTTATCATTAGCACCTTCACAAACAATGTCAGACCTGAGTGATCTCATTTAAATCTGAAGTGTTTTGCTCATCATTGCCCCAATTATCATTATCCCAGGTGTGGCATGGGGCTCTGAGTGTTCTTGAATAATCATTTGACTTCTTTGAGCTGATTCTTTTTTCTCACCTAGTGTACAGAATCCTATGGAAGACACACAATACATGTTTGACAGAGGCATGCTGAATGAATGAATAAGCCTCAGTTTCTTCATCTGTGAAGTGAATAGTTTGGAAGAAGCCTATTATAAACTGTCATCCAGCCCAAATATTTGAAAATTCTTGAAGTTTGTATCATCACAGCTGCTAGGGAACTGTGCCATAAACAAGTTAGACATGACAGCACCCTGCAATTAGTTCTCTATTTTAATCAGAAGACATTGATGTGCACATATAATTAATGTCATAGAATGAAGACAAGTTATACACAGAATGGGCTTCAGAATAAAATTTTCTTGTGGGCCAGGCCCCTGGTGGGGTGGGGGGAAATGTGAGAGGCAACCACACATTGATGTTTCTCTCCCTCTCTTTCTCTCTCCCTTTCCCTCTGTCTAAAAATAAATACATAAAGTCTTTAATAGTTTTCTTTTGAAAAATATACAGATATTCTCAAAAAATTCTTTAAGATAATAATAAAAGATAATATTTTTTTTTGTATTGAAGTGACCAAAGCTTAATTAGATTCATCCAACAACATTAAAAGCATCTTCACTGCTTTATTCAGTCACCTTCAGGGTGTGTTGGCTGGTGTCTTGAACCACTATTTATAAGTTTTCAATGAGAAAAATGATACAAACGTGTTACAGAGCTGGTTCTGATTTGAGATGCTTATACCTAATGTGAGACAAACTACACAGCTTTGGAAGCAGACAAATATGGGCTTGAATTCTAGATCTAAATCTGCTTCTTACTAACTGAGCTCTCATCCCTTCAGAGACTCAAATTTCCCACCTGTATTATGTACAATAAATGTACTATGTCTTCTATGTTTCC
This sequence comes from Anoura caudifer, assembly GCA_004027475.1. Lineage (NCBI taxonomy): Eukaryota > Metazoa > Chordata > Mammalia > Chiroptera > Phyllostomidae > Anoura > Anoura caudifer. The sequence goes on from PVKU01000626.1 coordinate 89,114, forward strand.
AGACTTTTGGACACTCTATGATGTATTTATTTTATTTTTCCAACTAACAAACACAAATTGCTTTAAATTTAATACCTAGTATTTTTAAACAAAACCAACATACTATTTTAAAATAACTTTATCCTTTTTGTCTTGTCATATACACTATAGAGGCAAAGAGTTTTCATTTATGGAAGTAAAATGCATGTTATTGGGAAACAAAATATTATTCTTGAAGAGAGGACACAAACCCCAGAAACTGACTCAGACACAATCTCCAAAGTTATGAATGTTTAAGCTTCCCTAAGCCAGAAAACAGGCCATTGAGAATAAAGTGCAAAGGAAAGGTAAACAGGATTACTAATGATCAGTGAGGAATGAGCATATCTAGAGCAACACTAAGAGCTCAAAACTACCACCTGCCATGGCCAGGTTAGAAAGCTCCAGATGTAGCAAAGCAGGAAGTAGCTCTTTGCCTACTGAAACCCTATTGAATCTACCAATCTGGTGCAGCTTTCTCTATGTGTCACTGAGGAGTCTCATGATTTACTGTGATGAATTATGCAATCTGGATGTAGAACTTTGTCCTCAAATAAACTAAACCAGGTTGGTTTTTCTCCCCCTCTTGAGATGACTTATTATGAGGCTCCAGCAGCATGGAAACAGAATCTTCATTTTGTCCCATTTCCTGGGTAACTCAACCTTCTCTATTAGACTGAGATAAGGGATTGTGTATGTGTGTGTGCGCGCGCAAGATCTAATAAAAAATAAAAGTAAAAATGGCTATTTTTGATATTCTCCAGGTTGTGAGAGTTTATGACAATTATCTGGGGTATGTTTCTAAGTTGTATTTGTTAATTTTGATGTAGTAAAACCATCTCCTTTTGCAGCTGGAGAAATAGAGGCCCTGAAGAGTTGCCTGACTGCAGAGAAGAACACCTCTGGCTAATGGCAGAGCTGAAGCAAGAACTCATTTCTCCTGACTTTGAATCCAGTGCTTTTTTAAAAAAACAGAACTATGCCTATCTTATATAACTCCATAGAGAACATTGGTTTAAATATTCACCCATAATCTTAAAAGGAAATAGAAATTTTGTGTGTCTAGCAGAAATAACTCTGGGAGTGGTCCTTCTGTGGATGGGTGTAGGGCTGAATGGCTGGTTCTCTCAAGTTGAAAGGAGACATTCAGTGCCACATATAACAAAAACAAGAGGCTGCATGGTGAGGGCCCTGCTGTGAACACATACCAGCCTTGTCATGAGTTCATGAAGCTGGTCTGAGTCAAAGCTAGCTCATTAGGGCTGGTAGGCCAGGCCATTGCAGCTGAGATAAGATTTGTCCTAATGAAACCTTCTGGGAAGTTCCTCTGCCACTTCCTGTGCTGTATATAGTTTTGAGTTGTGCAATTGCATAAACTGTGCTAGATCCTTTGTTGTGTCGTAGTCAGGTGGATGACACATATCCACAATTCTTCTTTACCGAAAAAAATAAGCCAGAAGCTTACTTTTGGAAACAAGACTGGTTCTCTTTTAGACTTTCTTTTATACTATTTTTTTTTTTTGCTTTGGCTATAACATTCTTAATCACGTAGCCAAAAATCTCATCTCCTGCTTTGTATATAATTCTAATAATTATACCTCATAAGAGCACTTTTGTATGGGTGAATGTCTTTGTGATCTAATTAGATAGCTGCTACTCCTGAGTGGCTATTTGAATTTAAATTTAAAACAATTAAAAATAAGTGAAAATAAAAATTTATTCCTTTAATCACACAAATCGGATTTTTAATGCTTAATGGCTACAAGTGGCTAGTGGCTTCCATTTTGGCTAGTGGAGATACGGAATATTTCCATCATCACAGAACATTCTATTGGGCAGCACTGGTCTATTGGTAAAGATTGAAGTGCAGTTTATAACTTGCTAGATTATATTATATATGCTGAATTATCCTCCCAAATGAAACAATAAAAATGTTGAATAAAATATTTTAAAAAAAATGTGTCTCCACAATCTGGTATATTAAAAAAAAAAGAAAAAGAAAAAGAAGAAATCTGCAGCCTCCGAACTAAAGCACAGGCAAGAACCCTGAGAATTAGGTTAAATGACACAACTGGAACTTCTCCAGGAGTTTCTAAGGAACTTGGGGAACTTGAACTTCTGATTTGGCTTTACGAGATAAGAAGGCACAGGAGGCAAGTCTTAGGGCCTCCCCATAGCCAAAGTCTGTTAGGCTCTCTCCTCATAATTCTGGGATTCTTAAGGGCTGAGCCTCTGGGTAAAATGAACCCTACAGAAACCTCTCCCTACAGAAAATACCTGTTTCATACCTGAAACAGGTATTTTTTGATTTGGTACTTAATAGACAAAAATAATAATCCCCTGTAAAATTATGTATTCATAAGCCAGCTCTCACATGGGCTTTAGTCCATGTTCACACTATGTTTGTGGTCTGGAGAATTTCAATCAGATCATGTAAGTGACACCATTTTGATGATGCTCTAAGGTACCTAGCAGATGAAAATGCATATTCTTTCTGTAAAACCTCAAATTGAAACACATTAAGAAACTTTCAGAGACAAAATTTCAGATAAAGTGAGTCACCCACAGTCAAAAAATTATAATGCACAAGGAAATAATGTTCAAATTCATTGTAAGAATATAAATACAAATTAAAACGAAAAAGGGACACTACTGCACCCTACTAGTTTGATAATTTATATTTGGTGATATCAAATCATCATTATGATATAGAAGAACTAGAATATTCATTCATTCACCGTTGATTTGGGTTTCATAATGGTACAACTTTGGAAACCAGTTTAGCATCAAAGATGATATTGAACCTATGCACTTTCATAATGTAATAGTTCACTTCAAGAGACAATTGTTCAATCATATAACAACATAAGAACATTCAGAACATTGTGATTCATAATAACCAAAACCTAAAAACAACCTAATTTTCATTAAAGTAGACTGAATTAATAAATTATAAGATAATTTAGCAGTGAAAGTAAATAAATGACAACTACATGCATAAACATGGGTAAGCCTCAAAAACATAATGTATTGAAATCTTAGAATAGTATTTATAGCATGATTCTGTTTATATAAACTCAAAAGTGAGTAAAAACAAGTGTATATCCACATATACCTTATATTATATAATTATATATAAATAATATAGATCTAATATAAATATTAAATATATAAACATAGATGGTAAAACTTAAATGAACTGAAATAAGAGAATGATTACAACAATGATTAAGACCAGGAATGAGAGAGGGATGTGATCTGCAAGAAACGCAGAAAGAGAGCAGCTTCTAGAAAATACTATGCCTTCAATGTCTTCAGTTGGGTAATAAAAACATATATATGTATATTTAATATTCTCTTGTAAATTTGGTCTGTTATATAATATTGAAAGATATGAATTTAGTAAAATTCCTGGTAATAAGCAGCAGTGCTGGAGTTGCAACCCATTTCCACCAAGTCCTTGGCTTCTTATACATACATTCCTCAGCATGCATTCTAAGAAGATTTTCCTCATTGCCTCTTCCTCAGTCATCAGTAATCCTTAATATATTCTCCATCTTCCAGAAATGTCTGGGCATCCCTTGTCCTTTCATCATAGTGTCACTCCCTGTTCTCTTGTTTTAGGATAATTCGATCACACACATATGCACACACACTGACCCTGGAAGGCATAGAGATAATCAGGGCACAAAAGAGAGTTTAAAGACATACCAGTTCAAGAATTTATTGTATTCACTTCCCCATAAAAGAAGAACATATTGTATCCATAAAGCATACACTATATAAAAGAACAAACTGTATACAATAATCCTTTTAACTAAAAAGGGGGAAAATAAAAAAAAATCTCAAAATGTCAAGAAACAAGAAAAGGATATGGAACATTTGAGAGGAATAGTAACAGACATACAGGGTCTATCCAGGAGGTCCAACAGGTAGTGAGTAAGTAGTGGCAGAAAGATAAAACAGAGGAAATACAAGGGCCAAATGATCTAAGGAGCACTCTAAGGATATTTTTTCAGATCTGAAGGGGAACAGAATAGAAAAGGCACACATGTAGATCTTGATTATGAGATGTCAGATTAAAGGAACAAAAGGCATTTTGGCAACAGAAATATACTGGAAACATTAGATTAAAAAAAAATGGAACAATGCCTTCAGATTTCTGAAGAAAAATAATTTCCCTTCCTTTCTTTTCTTTATATTGTCTCTTCTCCATTCATCACTCCATCCACCCATCAAAGCATCCATCCATCTGTATTAATTCATCTGTTCTGAATTTTCTTTTAGTCTATTCATTTTCTTACACATTTCTTAAGCTATTTCTTTAGATGTCAAGTTTTTCCTCTTAAATTTGAATATTATTATTAAGTTTTCTAGTATGACATTGCTGGCTTATTTTCTCACCTTATACTGGGATATTCTCCCTTGTGATTTATTTTTACTAAATTGAATATTTACAATGCACATTATTCTGAAAATTGGTTTTTCTCATTTAACATATTAACACAATGCAATGTCAATATGCATCTAATTTAATCATTAGCTAATAGTTCCTTGTAGAGATTTACCACTACTTATTCAACCATTTAGCCAGTAAATATCATTCCATTTATTTCCAGTAATTAAGTTCTAGTCTCTAACCAGAGTGGGGAGTGGAGGAGACCCAAATTATAATGTATTCCAAGAGTTTTCAGTCAGTTTATCACTCTCTAGTCTGTTTCTGATTTCTACACAGAACTATCACAGGTAACAGCTTATCTTTTCTTCTTGAGAGCGATACATGTGTTGCATACAGTGAAGGCTATATTTTCCTTCTTAAATGGACTTTCAGTTTAAATCACTTTTGCTCCCCAAGCAGGTCACCAGAATGACAGTTCTACAGATATCTATCTTGCTTTTAAACAGGAAGTGTAATTTCTGACTCCCCAAACAGGTAATCTTAAGTATACACTTCTTAGAACTTATCTGGGTAAGAGATGGTGAATAGTAATTTAATTTTGCTTCTTAAGCTAATTACATAAAGCTATGTGCTGCCTTTTTCACATGAGCTCTATCAGCCCAACAGGTAGGACACACTTCAGTACACACTATGTTACTTCTCAGTGTGAGAAATAAATGCAGCAAGTCAGTTTTAATTGCAAAGTAAATTTTATGAGCCATGAACTTAATTGAAAAAATATTCCTCTAAAAGTGTTCACAATAAATACTTTTAAATATATAAATTTGGCCTTTGAGCATAATACTGGCTTTTTCTGCAATGGGGCTTTAGTCCTTTTAATTATAGATTTTTACAAGACACACCACTGCTTTATTTTTTCCAACTGAGTTCTCAGAATTTTTGGCCATAACTTAGCACTTGAGATATAGGCTGTCATTAAAGCATAAATTTTATAACATGTACTATCTCTTATTAAAATGATTAAGTTAATTGAAATATAATCCTGTGGTTTTTATCTTTGCTGTAGATTTTTATTGGTTTTATTGCTCACTTCCATGCTTTTCGAACCATTATTTCTGCTATTTATTTAGATTGATTTCTTAGGTAATGCGTTGGAGTGTTTTAATTTGTTAGGTTTTGTTCTCAGAAAAGTTGAGTGGGTACTGCATTTACAGGGCCCTAGAATTTTTTTAACCAAAGTATAATTAACATAAAATAAAATGCAGAAGCATCACATGTTCAGACTGATGGGCTTTTGACAATGATGAGCATAAATACCAAAAGTATTATGCAGAGCACTTGCACCCTCCAGGAAGTCCCTCATGAAATTTCTTGTCCATTCTCCCTTTACTTTCCTCCCCAAACACCTGGTATTTGATTTTTATTGCTGTAGATAAACTTCGAGTAGTTCACTATTTTTTATTGTTAATTGCCATTAAGTTATATAAATATACTGAATTTGTTTATCTTTTTTTTATTGATGGGCATTTGATTTGTTTCCAGTTTTTCAATATTTTGGGTGAGGATGTTGGAAATATTCTTATACAAGATTTTTGTAGATATGTGTACTTTCGTTTCTCTTGGGTAGTGCCTAGAAATAAAATTTTGGGGTTATAAGGTAAATTTAAACTTTATGAAAAACTGCCAAACTCTGAAAAGTGATATACTATGAACAGCAGTGTACAAAGTTTCCAGCTGCTCCACAACTTGGCAGTGTGTTCTTTTATGATGCATCCCATGGCAGCTGTAATAGTTGCTCCGTTGTTCTAATGTTTGTTTACTTTTTCAGTTTCTCTTCATTCAATTGATCCTACACGGTGCTGCAAGGCTCACTGTCCTTAGACTCAACTCTAGGGAAATAATACTCAGCTCAAATCCTTTCATTAGTGTTCCAGTCACTACCTTAACCTGACACTGAAGGTCCTCTGTAATCTGACCCTTAGTTGAATTTTTAATTTTATCTCCTAATCTGTAATCTATAAATTCCACACAATTCACATTCCGGCCAAACTAGTTATAGCTGTCCGTTCCCCAAACTGCTAGATGATCTCTTGCCTCTTTGCTTTTCTTCCTGCTGTTCTCCACCCTCCAATCCCTCCCTAACATTGCTCATCTCTACAGCCACTCATTCCTGACTCAGCTCAGATAGTAATTTTCTAGGACATCCACTCCCCCAAACAGCAAACTGAACTTTAGAATCCTTTTAAAATTTGATTCTTGCCTTTGTTCTAAGCTGTTTGACATTCATTTCCTGTATGGTTTTAGGCCCCTTCCTAGTTGCAAACTACTTTGAAGGTAAGGTTATACTCCATTTTTTTTCTGTTCATGGGATCCTCAGTAATTCTTCAATGAAGGAATGAATAAACTGGGTGAATCGTGAGTGGAAATGGTGAGTGCTGTTTATGACTGATGGGTAGCCATTCTTTTTAAACAGAATTTTACCTTGGTATCAACTCATTTACAACTAGTTATTCAGAGAGATTATCAGACCCACTTGCCAGATATTATTTGCCAAAAAACAGCAGAAGTGGTAAAAGTGTGGGCTTTGGAATCAGACAAACCTGTGCTTCTGTCTCATTTACTAGCTGTAAAAAAGTCACTGAATACTTTTTGTGCTTCAATTTTCCTCATTTATCAAATGAGGATGATATTACTTCATTGTCTTGATAACAGATGAAATAAAGTACTCAAAACATGTTAGAGTTTTCTTTTTTCCTTGAATACAGCATACTGATCCACATATCAAGCTTTAAATTGTCTTAAATAATTGTTTTATAAGGAAAATTTAAAAGATGTTGAGGAGGACACTCACTGGCCTGTATTGGCAATGATGAACCAAGCTTAAGGATCAAGTGAGTTCCATAATCACCTCTAAATAGAGCTGCAAACTGCCCTAGGCTTACCAAGGGGAGACACATATTATCTACTATCCTTTGCACTTCCCAGGCTATAAAAAAAGCATTGAGAGAGTTGGGGGATTCCCAGGAAGTATGGGTGTCAGCCTGCTGACACAAGTGTTCACGTTAAAGATGGTTTCTCCTCTCCAAAGCCAGGTGATAGGATCTCTAAGAGACTCTGAAAGAGACTGGGGGTGCCTGGAGAAGGGAAAGGCTGGATCTCTTTCTGAGATGGCCATCTTGCTTAGGCAAGCAGGCTAGCCCATTGGCCCCAGAAGGTAAATAAAGAGAGCAAGAAGAGACAAGGGGGTGGGATATATAGAGAGAGATGTTTGCACACCCCAGCTGGAATGTAAAGAGTTTTCCACAGCATTACAGAAAACAACCAATCTTAATGTCATCTTGTCAATTCTTCTCTGAACATGGCTATAAACGTTGCCTACCAGGAATGGGTTTAGAGAGTTTTCTACCAGGAAAGGGAGGTCAGGAAAGTGGAAAGAGATTGAAGTGAGACACTACCTCAGTAAATTGTAGAGAGGCCCCAATAAAGCTTTAAAAAGATTTTGTGGCTGTTTAACGTGTGAGAGAGCCAACTTTTGAATGGATCTTTCACTGGGAAGGTGTTGATGGACACTCTGTGGTAATGCAGAAGCAACCACCAGCACAGATAAATGAGGACAAACTTGCATGGTAAAAATGCTTTTGACCATTTTCTCCATTCCCTTTACTTTCACCCAACTTCAGAGGATTTGGAAGCTAAAAGAAAGAACACCCAGAGGGATTCCAGAGGATGAACTATGTCTTCCCAGTGACCAGCCTCAAGGGCTGGAATGGGGGAAAGGAAAGAGTAGAACTCTTTCCAAACTCATCCATCCTGAACATTCTGAAGGAGGATCCTTTGCCTGGAAAAGGGGAGAAATAAATATTTAGAATAAAATTTTAAAATAAATAGAACCTTAGTAATTGAAAGTGATTAGCAAGTTATGAAATCTCCCCAAGAGGCCCCTAATGGACTGAATGGGGAGGCCAGCAGAGCTCCATCGAAAGTAATAGTGGGGAAAATAGAAAACCTTTTTTTTACCCCACTATACTGAGACTTAATGAACTGGCCCCAAATTCATTAAAAATAATAACATTTTCACAAATTATCTTTGTAAGTAGTCAATAGACCTACACAAATCTTAAAAGATTTCAAGCTACCTGAACAGTATGTTTTTTAATTAAATCAACAGTATGTTGATTTACTTAGAAAAGAGTATATTCTCATATGGATTTTTTGCAGGTCCTTTTTTCAGTCAGTTTGTTATTTTGTGAAGTAGATTCTGCTAGTTGCCTTCCCAACAGCCTTGGTAATAGAGCCCCATTTTGCTCTAGTTGGGGGAAGTGCCATGCCCCAAGGGTTGGGTCTAACCAATCTATACCTATCAATGCATCCTCACTCCTCTTCCTGGTGGCCTTTTCAGGGACAAGCTGGCCAGTGTGCTGTAAGCCTATATGTGCTGGGAGTTGCCTGGAAGAGATGATTTCTGCTTCACAAAAATTTGTGAGGAAAGAAAAGAACTCTCCCTGCTTCTTTGTTTTATGGCAAGAATGTGATCCTTAGAGCTACCACAGGCATCTCACAACCATGTGGTCCCGCTGACACACTGGGGAGGACAGGCTGCAAGTGAGAAAGTCATTTTCATTCACGAAGGGATCGCCTAGCTTCTGAGCCAGCCCTGGAGCTGCTTCTATGCCCCTCGCCAGATGCAGGCACACAGTGCCCCCTCTCTGCGAGGGTCAGGACCACTGTTTCCTGTTCTTGCACAGGAAAACCCATGCCCTCCCAGGTTTAGGGACTTCTGTAGGAAGGAAAAGTGGGTCTTCCAGAGACTGCAAATTGCTGTTAGTAGAGGCCCTTTTGAAGTGACTGCAATTTAAGGCAATGAATTGTTATTTATTTAGAGCCCACAGTCTATAGATTATCCATCTGCTCAGAGCCAAAGGGTCTCGTTCAGGAAGGGCTTCCAAGGAAATTGACTACTGCGATCATTGTACCTGATCCCAAGAGAGAAAAAAGAAACTCACTCTGTGGTCCAGGAAAATGCTAAGATGACTGAGCTTGGGCTGACATCTTCTGGCTGGATGTAAAATAGGCTTCATTAAGAAATGATTTCCACACAAGACTATACTTTCAGGGATCATTTCTATAGTTTGTTAGAAATGATTCCCACAGACTGACAATGGGCTGGGAAGAGAGGTGGCTGTGAGAATACAAAATAATAAAGACAAATTCATTTTTTTATTGTATGATGATATTCTTTAATTGTACTTAAATAACATCAATGAGAAAGATTATTTATAATAGTTATTATTGGCTAATCCAAATGTAACAGGTAAAATTATCCATAAATATGACTAATTCTGCGTCCAGTTAATTTCTAGTACATGAAGGTCCCTTTCCTTTGCTGTAATCTGAGTTCCCTGTGGATACTGTATCTCTGAGATCCCTGAGTGATAGAATGTTCCCCAAGACCATCTGTGCTCCTCTGCACTTCATGCTCCCGGCTCGGGCTCAGTTCCTTCCCTCTCTCTCCTCCTGCAGGTCTCTGACCCCTTTTCCATGCTGTAATTATTTTCTCTGGTCTGTTTTGCCAAATAATGTAGATGAAGATGACCCCTCGAATCATACCTTACAAAAAAGGCTATGAATTAAACAGACTTTCCTGACACCTCAGAATAACATTAGGGACCTGTCTTGCACAAAAACAAACAAAAATACACCTTCAACTTTATTTTCCTAGAATTTTTATCAGCTGCCATTTCCCTTTACTTTCTCTATTAGCCATAGTTCCTAGCATAATGCCATGTTACTAGGGACTGTACTTTGCCCCAAGAAGAATTCACGTTTTTAATGTCCTCCTGCCTCTGGTTCCTATCTGAAGAGGCAAAACATGAATCCTTGTTGTATTATATGCTGTGCAGTGATGAGCCCACCCACAATCATGCTGGTCACATTTTTAAACAAGATACTTTAAAATATTTGAATTGAGAGTGTGTGGCCAATGTTCAGAGTCTGCCAAAGAAAAATGGGCCCTTGTTATTGATACATTTCATGACAAAACTGGCTCAGAAAGATAGTTCTTCTCCAAATCAAGAGAGTCTATCCTAGCCCCTAATTTTAACTTGTACTTTCAATGCTACATGAAAGATATATTTTAAAGTAGGTTTGTTTGTCACCATATCACTGCATGCAGATGGCAAAGAGTTTAACCTCCTGAGACCTCCAAATGAGGATGGTAGTATGTGCTCCATTGATTGAGGATAGTTACAGAAAAGCATTTTATAAATCATATTACATAAACATAACTGTCTGTTGAGTGTTATATTGAAGTATTCTTAACAATACTCCTGAAGCTAGTAAATTAGAGTTCTTTTGTCATATGATTCTGTGTTAATGCAGGGATATTGGGGGAAAGTGCTACTTTATGTTTCTGGATATATGGCCTTCATCAACCTAAAGTACCCTGTGGCTTTGGGAAGATGGGTGATGTGGGGAGACTGCAAGGGTGGGGAAAGATAAGAATTATTTTAGCAGAAATTCAAGGAGAACAGAAGATAATTTTCTGATACATAAAATTGTTACCATTGTTTTTAAACAAGAGTTTTGACAGTCAGGCTTGTTTATGAGAGAAAGGATCTAAAATTCCTCTAGGTCCCATTAAACACATAAGGACTTGGACCTGGAGGCTCAGTTCATAGATATTCTTCCATATCCCTTCTGTCTATGACACTAGGGAAGGGATAAATAAATATATAGTGGAGAAAAGAAAAGCCCAATCATGGGTCACTAACCTAGGATAAAATATTGAAGAAAGCAAAGCCTGAAGATTGTTACATTAAATACTCAAAATTTGCTTTAAGGAGAGAGAATAAAAGAGATGCAGGGGAAGGAACATACCAGTTGTTGAAGTCCTTATTCCTAGTAATGTGACTGCTTTTTCTTAAGTTCATGCTAATGGGTCTGGGGTAGCCTGAGAGTGCTGGAGCTGTGGTCTTCTTCCCTGGGCACCTGGATGGAAGCTGCAGGTCACTAAGAGAAGCACTGTATCTGGCCACTTTCCACCTGGCAACAGACAATGGTGCTTCTGCAGGGACCACTAGTGATCAGACATATCTGAGATCCCTTTCAAGACCTCATTCCCATTTATGACCCTGAGCAAAGAAAGCTTCACAGTGATAAAGGCAGTGAAATGTACTTCAACACAAGGAGAGGGCTTAAAAGTGGATGTCTCCAAGCTATCCTCAGTTCTTATGTGACTGGGATGGAACCCAGGTGCTCTCACATGCCCCTTAAGAGGAGAATAGATATAATTGGAAGCAAGGTCATCATGAGAGAGAAAAAAAGTGCCATCTTGGAACTGTCTGGTCCAGGATATAATGGGAGGGATTCAGAACAGCATTCAGAGATGAGGTGCTGATGGGGCCCCTGTCAGCAGGGACAGTAACTGGGCACTGCTCAGCTATGCACTACGTGAGTGACACAGAGGCCAGAAACTGATGACAGCGAGGTGAGCATAGACTCTTGTGCCAGCACCAGTGAGGATTCTAAATGTAGATCTGAGACCCTCTTGCCTCCAAATCAGGACACATCTACCCTATGCCCTCTGTACTCAGATGCTCTCTTGCTGAGGGCAGAGAAGGGAAAAAGGTGTGCAATCTGGTAGATTGAATATTTTACGTAGTTAGTGATTTTATGCACAGTTCAACATATTGAATCAGATTGAGATTATCAGATTGAAATACATCCATTACTCCCCCCTCCCTGTTTAGTAACAGGGAGGGGGCATGGGGTGGTTCTGCGGTGCTGATAATGTTATAGTTTTTGATCTGGGTGCTCACTCCATTGGGTGTGCATTCTTTGTGAAAATTCATGCAACTGTACACTTAAAATATGTGTATCTATGTTATGTATGTTATTCAACAGAAATGCTTCAAAATTTGAATGCCTCTCAACTTCTATGCACATTCCTAAGGACATGCATGTATCACCCAGCAGGTGGCACTCGTGAGAAGCAAAAAGTCCGTTTTAGAAAAATAAAGATGCCACCCTTCTCCACACATTTGACTGCAGTGTGAGCAGAAGAGTAAATTCACTTCATGTGCTTTTGCTAAAGAAAGTGGGTCAAAAACCCACACACCTGGAAGACTCCCTAAATACAGCGTCAGTAGTGCCACAGGAAAAACTCAGGCTGGTTCTATATTTAATACTCTCTGGAGTAATAAGTTATCTAGAATTAATTTAGGTGACAGAAATTAAAAAGGAGATTTAGTCATCATATCTTCATACTATTACTTTGGATGTGTTAATAGATGGAACTCATTTCTTATATTTTATTATCATTTTGATACAGTGTTTGCAAGTACCACATACATTCCAACATCTTTGGAGGAGTTACATGAACTTTAACTAAAAATTTCCACAAACTGGCAGTAGCCTTGTAATATAGCAAGGTATAGAAGAAAGGAGAGAAGAGAAAGAAGAAGGTGAGTTAAGTCCTTATCTCTCAGGAATCGTAAAGTGAACCATATAGTCTCTTAGGCTGCTTCCTGACCTGTGGGATAATCCTTGTATCTGACCACTCACAGCCTTGTGAGAATATACAAGATGCCACACATCTAAGACCTCTGCAAACTGCATTAATAGGATATCTCTTGATGATTATAGATCAGTGTTGAGAATTGACAGAACATGCCCATGCGCTGTATTTCCTATGAGAGCTTCATATTTCCAGTGCTTTGGTACCTTGTTAGAAGGTCTGAAGCAAGCAGCATTGGCAATGTTAAAATTAAATTGTTTACTGATTAATGTTGCATAATAATCTGCCATTCAAAGTGACGTATCTGTAAAATAGCTTGTGCCACATGGAAGTCAAGGGCTGTCTGGGGTATAATACAAACCAGGAGTAAGATAATCCTTTATTTATATTTAACCCTGTTGAATGTAAACTGTAGCTAACATTATTGGTGCCCATCCTACTCCTTCCCTCCCACACCCATAGATTTCAACTGCCAGCTCCTGGTCAATATGCTAGGGAGCTCTCTTTGGTGTGTGAGGCCAGCTTTGCCTGCTGTGAAAGGGGCTGAAAATGTCAGAGAATTAATGCCCCTCAAAGCGCAATCAATCAATATCCTTGCTCCCTTGCTCCTAGGGAGAGACAACACTCAGGCATGTGGTCTACACTGACTCCCAGGACTCTCCAAATAATAAAGGAGAACTTCCTTAATCTGGCAAAGGAAATAGACTTCCAGGAAGTCCAGGAAGCTCAGAGAGTCCCAAAGAAGGTGGACCCAAGGAGGAACACACCAAGGCACATCATAATTACATTAGCCAAGATTAAAATGAAGGAGAGAATTCTAGAAGCAGCAAGGGTTAAGAGCACAGTCACCTAAAAAGGAGTTCCCATCAGACTGTCAGCTGATTTCTCAGTAGAGATCTTATAGGCAAGAAGGGGCTGGAAAGAGGTATTCCAAGTCATGAAAGTCCAGGACCTACATCCAAGATTGCTCTATCCAGCAAAGCTGTCATTTAGAATGGAAGGGAAGATAAAGTGCTTCTCAGATAATGTCAAGTTAAAGGAGTTCATCATCACCAAGCCCTTATTATATGAAATGTTAAAGGGACTTATCTAAGAAGAAGAAGAAAAAAATATGAACAGTAAAAAGACAGAAAACTCACAGATATTAACAACCACACCTAAAATAAAAGCAAACTAAGCAAACATCTAGAACAGGAGCAGAAACACAGAAATGGAGAACACATGGAGGGTTAGCAACAGGGGAGTGGGAGGAGGAGAGAGGGGGAAAAGGTACAGAGAATAAGTAGCATAGATGGTAGGTAGAAAATAGACAGGGGGAGGGTAAGAATAGTGTTGGAAATGTAGAAGCTAAAGAACTTATGACACATGGACATGAACTAAAGGGAGGAATGTGGGTGGGAGGGGGTTTGCAGGGTGGAGGGGAATAATGAGGAAAAATGGGGCAACTATAATAGCATAATCAATAAAATATATTAAAAAAAGAATCAGCCACTTTAAAAAAATGAAAGGACTCTGGTCAAGATGGAGGCATAGGTAAACTCAGCTCACCTCCTTGCACAACCACAGCAAAAATTACACCTAGAGTACAAAACAATGATCACCCATAATCATCAGAAAATTGAGCTGTATGGAAGTTCAACAATCAAGGAATTAAAGAAGTCACATTCATCCAGATGGGTAGGAGGGGTGGAGATGTGGAGATGCATGGAGAGGTGCAGAGATGTGGAGGCAAGGAATGGGCAGTCCCACACTATGTGTGGTGTATAAAAGTAGGGGGAAATACCTCAGGAGCAAGTGATCCCAGCTCCACATCAGACCACCCAGTCCAGGGTTCCAGTGCCAGGAAGACACGTCCCTATAACTTCTGGTTGTAGAAACCAGTGAGGGTTGGAGCAGCAGCAGAAACTGAAGGATTCTCAGGAGTCTCCTTTTAACGGGCTCCCAATGGATGTAGGACACATGTAGACTCACTCTCTCTGGGCTCTGGCATGTAGGCAGCAACTGGAAGGGCACAACTGGAATACAGGGAGAAAGTGAAGTGGCTGGCATCAGGGTGAGTGTTAGGAGACAGCTTCTTTCCAAATAAAACTCCAGAGGCCAGGCAGCAGCATTGTCCTCTTTCTGAGCCCTCTACCACACAGAGCCACAGAGTGGGGACACCATACTGGAAACTCCATCAATCTGATTCACATGGGTTGCCCCACCCAGGCGATTACCTAAGGCAGGTAATTAATTGATTATCCTATTCAACTTATTGGTGCACTTTTCTACAATAGGCCATGCTACTAAGACAGGGAGTCAAAGCAGCTCTAACTAATACATAGAAACAAGCACAGGGAGACTGCCAAAATGAGGAGAAAAATAAATATGGTCCAAATGGAAAAACAGAACAAAACTCCCCGACCCCCTCAAAGAACTAAAGAAACAAAATGGAGATAAACAGTCTAATAGATGCAGAGTTCAAAACACTGGTTATTAGGATGCTCAAATAACTCAGTGGGTACTTCAAGAGCATAAGAAAGACCCAGGCAGAAATGAAGGATATACTAACTGAAATAAAGAGCAATTCACAGGGAATGAACAGCTGAGTCGATGAAGCCAAGAATCAAATTAATGATTTGGAACATAAGGAAGAAAAAAATCCAATCAGTAATGCAAGAAGAAAAAGGAACCCCCCAAATTGGTGATAGTATAAGAAGCCTCTGGGAGAACTTCTAGCATTCCAACATTCACACCATAAGGGTGCCAGAGGAAGAGAACGAGCAAGAAATTGGAAACCTATTTGAAAAAATATAAAAGAAAACTTCACTAATTTGGTGAAGGAAATAGACATACAAATCCAGGAAGCACAGAGAATCCCAAGCAAGATGGACCAAAGAGAACTACTCCAAGACCCATCATAATTAAATTGCCAAAGGTTAAAGATAAAGAGAGAATCTTAAAAGCAGCAAGAGAAAAGCAGAGAGTAACCTACAAATGAGTTCCCATAAGACTGTCAGCTGATTTCTCAAAAGAAACTTTGCAGGCTAGAAGGGACTGACAAGAAGTAGTAAAAGTGAAAAGCAAGGATCTATAATCTAGGTTACTCTATACAGCAAGGCTATCATTTAGAATTGAAGGGCAGATAAAGTGCTTCCCAGACAAGGTATAGTTAAACGAGTTCATTATTGGCAAATCATTATTATATGAAATGTTAAAGGGACTTATTTCCAAAAAAGAAGATAAAAACTATTAATATTAAAATGGCAATAAATACATAACTATCAACAATTGAATCTAAAAACAAACTAAGCAAACAAGCAGAACAGAAACAGAATCATAGATATGGAGAACATTGGGATGGTGGCCAGTGAGAAGGGTGGTCTGGAGGAATGGGGAATTATGAAATACAAATTGGTAGTTATACAATAGGCAGGGGATGTTAAGAGCAAATATAGAAAATGGAGTTGCCAAAAAACTTATATGTGTACCATAGACATGAACATAGAAGGTAGACATGAACAGAGAAGGTAGATTGCTGGTGGGAGTAGGCAGTGCTGGGTGAAGGGTGGCAAATGGGGAAAAATTGGGACAACTGTAATAGCATAATCAATAAAATAATCAGCAATAACACCTGACAGGAAAGAAATACAAAGGAATGTAAGAAAATATGATGATCAATTATATTCTAACAAATTGGGCAACCTCAATGAAATGGATAAATTCCTAAAAATATATAGTCTTCTGAAACAAAATGAGGAAGAATCAGATTATCTGAATAGATAAATTACACCTAGTGAAACTGAAGCAGTAATAAAAAAACTCCCAACAAACAAAAGCCCTGGACCTGATGGCTTCACAGGTGAATTTTACCAAACATTCCAAGAAGAACTAACACCTTTCCTTTTCAAACTAATACAAATAATTCAAGAGAAGGGAAGATTCCCAAGCTCATGTTATGAATCCAGCATTATTCTAACTCCAAACCAGATAAAGATATTACAAAGAAAGAAAACTATAGGCCATATTACTCATGAATATAAATGCTAAAATCCTCAACAAAATATTTGCAAACTGAGTACAATAATACATCAAAAAGATGTATTCTGGGAATTCAAGGTTGGTGCAACATTTACAAATGAATAAATGTGATATACCACATAAACAAACTGATGGATAAAAACTGCATGATCATATCTATAGATGTAGAAAAAACATTTGATGAAATCCAGGACTTACTGATGATAAAAATTATGAGCAAAGTGAGAATAGAGAGAACATACCTAAATAAAATAAAGGCCATATATGACCCATCCACTGCCAGCATCATATTCTATGGGCAAAAGCTACAAGTGTTCCAGTTAAGATTGGGAACATGATAGGGATGTTTGCTTTCATCTGTCTTATTTAACATAGCACAGGAAGTCTTAGTCATAGCAATATGACAGGAAGAAGAAATAAAAAGCATCCAAATTGGAAAGGAAGAAGTAAAATTGTCTTTATTTGCAGATGATATGATACTGTATATAAGAACCCTAAATGCTCTACCCAGAAACTACTAGAAATGATAAATTCAGTAAAGTAGCTGGATACAAAATTAATATCCAGAAATCAGTTGTATTTTTATATGCCAGTAATGAACTATCATAAAAAGAAATTAAGAAAACAATTCCATTTATGGTTACTTCAAAAGAAATAAAATACCTAGGGATAAATTTAACCAAGGATATAAAAGATCTGTACTCAGAAAATTATAGGACACTGAAGAAAGAAATAGAAGAAGATACAAATAGGTAGAAACATATGCTGTATTAATGGATAGGAAGAATTAACAGTATTAAAATGTCCATACCACTCAAAGCAATGTATGCTTGAACACAATTCCTATCAATATATTACAGAACTAGAAAAAATATTTCAAAAATTTATGTGGAACCACAAAAGGCCCTGCAATCCTGAGAAAGAAGAACAAAGTTGGAGAAATCATGCTAACTAATACCAAACTATACTACAAGGCCATAGTAATCTAAACAGCATGGCACTGGTGTAAAAACAGACACATAGATCAATGGAACCAAATTCAGAGTTCAGAAGTAAATCCACACTTTATAACCAACTAATATTCAACAGAGGAAGCAAGAACATACAATGGGCTAAAGATAGTTTATTCAATAAGTGGTGCTGAAAAAATTGGACACATAGGTGCAGAAAAATGAAACTAAATCACCTTCTTACACCATACAAAAGAATAAATTCAAAATGGATTAAAAACTTAAATATTAGACCTGAAATTATAAAAATTCTAAAAGAAAAAATAGGCAGCAAATCCAGAAATATATTTTTTTCTGATGTATCTCCTCAGGCAATGGGAACAAAGGAAACAATAAACAAATGGGACTATATCAAACTAAAAATTTTTGCACAGCAAAGGAAACCATCAACACAATAAAAAGACAATCCACTGAATGGAAGAACTTATTTGTTGATACATCTGAATAAGGGGCTAATATCCAAAATTTATAAATAACTTATAAAACTCAATACCAAATAAACAATCCAATTAAAAAAAGGGCAAAACACCTGAATAGACACTTCTCCAGGATCTGATTTTTAGTTCAGACTTTCCTTTCAATGTTCAATAAGGCTAAAAGCACTGGAAAAACAAAGACTTATTTGGTGGTGGTCTACCCTTTGAGCAGTCATGTGCCAGACAATCAGTAATACTTGACTCTCTAAGACATTTTACTGTGTTCTCAGCTTCCAGCCTCTGTGACCTTCTTACTCATCCACACTTCTAAGACAGAATTTACTGTGATCTCTCTTTCTTATTTGTAAAAATTAACATATGAATATGTTTATCTCAATACATATTTTTTACTTTTTAAAAATATATTTTATTAATTATGCTATTACAGTTGTCCCATTTTCCCCCACTTTATTCCTCTCCACCCTGCAGCCCCTCCCACCTGATTCATGTCCATGGGCCTAACATATAAGTTTTTTTGGCTTCTACAGTTCCTATACTAATCTTAACCTCCCCTGTCTATTTTCTACCTACTGTTTATGCTTTTTATTCCTTGTACCTTTTCTCCCATTCTCCTCCTCCCCCTCCCCACTGATAGCCCTTCATGTGATTTCTATTTCTGTGATTTTGTTCCTGTTTTAGTTATTTGCTTAGTTTGTTTTTCTTTTCTTAGGTTCAGTTGTTGATAGTTTTGAGTTTATTGTCATTTTACTGTTCATAGTTTCTGATCTTCTTCTTTTCCTTAGATAACTTCCTTTAACATTTCATATAATAAGGACTTGGTGAAGATGAACTCCTTTAGCGTGACCTTGTCTGGGAAGCACTTTATCTGCCCTTCCATTCTAAATAATAGCTTTGCTGAATAGAGTAGGTCCTTGCCTTTCAAGACTTGGAATATTTGTTTCCATCCCTTTCTTGCCTGTAAGGTTTCTTTTGAGAAATCAGCTAATAGCCTTATGAGAACTCCTTTGTAGGTAACTGTCTCATTTTCTCTTGCTGCTTTTAAGACTCTCTCCTTATCTTCAATCTTGGGTAATGTAATTATGATGTGTCTTGATGTGTGCTTCCTTGGGTCCAACTTCTTTGGGACTCTCTGAGCTTCCTGGACTTCCTGGAATTTTATTTCCTTCACCAGATTGGGGAATTTCTCCTTCATTATTTTTTAAAATAAGTTTTCAATTTCTTGCTCTTTCTCTTCTCCTTTTGTCACCCTTATGATTTGGATGTTGGAACGTTCAAAGTTGTCCCAGATGTTTCTCGGCATCTCCTCATGTTTTTGAATTCTTGTTTTTTCATTCTGTGCTGGTTGACTGTTTATGTCTTCCTTTTGCTCCAAACCATTGATTTGAGTCCTAGTTTCCTTCCTGTCACTGTTGGTTCCCTGTGCATTTTCCTTTAATTCACTTTTCATAGCCTTCACTCTTTCCTCTATTTTGTAACCATACTCAACCATTTCAGTGAGCATCCTGATGACCAGTGTTTTGAATTGTGCATTTGATATGTTGGCTATCTCTTTCTCACTTTCTTGTATTTTTTCCTGGATTTTCAATCATAGGTTTTAAGGCTTTATTTCCTCCTGCTGTAACCATGGGTTGTATGATCTGTCTCACTCCCCAGGTATTCCTCCTGGTTTATCTGCATGCTATGTGAAACTGCCCAGTCTGCCAGCCACCACCTTGCCCAGTCTGTGAGCTGCTACCTTGCCGTGAGTCCTCTCTGCCCCAGCTGTCCAACTCTGGCCCTCCTACCAGTCTGGATGAATGTTTCTTCTTTAACTTCTTGGTTGTTGGACTTCCATACAGTTCTATTTTCTGCCAGTTCTGGTTGTTTTTTGTTTTTAAATTTGTTATTGTCCTTCTTTCAGTTGTGTGAAGAGGCACAATGTGTTTACCTACACCTCCATCTTGGCCAGAAGTCCTCAATAAAGATTTTGAAACCCGGTTTTGAAAGTCTGACATTATTAAGTGCTGCAAGAATATAGACCAATAAGGATTATTTATACCTGTAATAAGAATGGAAATTGGTATAGTACTTTAAGGAGAATTTGCTATATCTGATAAAATTGAAAATTTTTACATCACATGACCCTTCCACTGCTTGCTTATGTTTTCTGTATCCATAAAAGGAAGAGAATAGTTACCTAACTGATAGGGTTGATGTGAATATAAAATAATTTAATATATGTAAAATACTTAGAAATTACATTTTTAGCTTTCAATAAGTTTCAGATTGATTTTTAGTGGTAGTAATATTAATGTTATTATTATTAAATATCCCCCTAGAAAAAGTCTTGCACATGTCTACAAGGTGATTTGTGTTTAAGTGTTCACTAAAATCTTATTTGTAATAGCAAAAAAGTTTTTGAAAAACTTAAATAAATAAGCAATAGAATGGACAAAAATATGCTTTATATTTGTACAATGAAATATTATACAACAGCTGAACGTGTTGTTAACCTAAAAATAAAAAGTCTCTTGAAAGTGAGAGGTAAACAAGCATTTATTTGAAATCAATGAGAAGTAGCTATTCAGGAATCATTAATTCAGGGGAAGCCAAAACAATGTTCCAATTAGGAGACAAAGGCAGTAGGTATTGATGAGAAAGGGGAGGGGACCTATTACCTCAATAGAAGGAAGGTATTTCTATTGGTACAGATGATAATATCATGCAGAATGTTAATTCTAAATCATATTCTTAATTTTTAGTCCAGTCATCATCAGTCCAGTAGTTAGAACAACTGCTCTCTTGTTATCTTTGCAAGGCACAAGATTGCTCAAGTCAAGTCCAAACATTATTTTGCCCTGTTTTTAACATTTTAAATTTTGAGGTATAAGATGTGCAAGGTGGTTCTTCCGCAAAGGCAGTTCTGGCTCCATTTTAAAGTGATTCTGTTTATGTTTTTGTCTATAGTATCCATATAGATAACAGTCAAAAATTTAATATTGGGTGAAGTAAAATTATTCATAAAAATACCTAAATTATGATACCAGTTATGGGTAGGTTTTAATTATGTAGACAATACTGTATATTTCTAGGGATAAACATATATGTTAAAGTATAAAGAAGCACACAGTAATTAAATCACCAAGTTTAGGGAGTTGTTACATCTAGTGAGGAGAAATAATTCTATGATCAGGGATGAGAACACTAGGAACTTCAGTTGGATTGAAAATGTTTCATTTGTCAAGTTGGCTAATGTGCAAATGAGTGTATTTTGTGTCATTCTTTATGTCTTCCAGAAAATATTAAATATTGCATAATAAAATAAAAAGTAACAAATAACAAGAGTACAGAATAAATAGCATTATCATGAACCAAGTTTTTATATATCTATTGGAACACATTATTTGTTAAAGTGGCCCTTTGTCTTGAATATGTGTTTTAAAAAGTGTGTTTTGATTCAATTTGAATCCTTGTGAAGGACTTGAAGACAAGTGAAATCCAAATGCACTATGAAATTCATGAAGCAATTACCTACAGATAGGATTAATAATGGCAAAACAGTTTACTTGAAGTTAATTGCACAGACTGTAAATAAGACTGCAATGAAGCTAGTCATTTGATTTTTTGTTGTATCCTGTCCAATGCTGCAACCCTCCCTTATCCTATGACGATAGTGAAGATCTTTAGCAGGATTAAATGTTCATTTATGTCTGGATTATTTTTATGCTGTAGTCTGGATGCCCATCACTGAATACCTAAGTATTTTCAATACTTAGCTTGTATGTAGGGTGGAGTTCAACTGAAAGCACCCATCATAGCCCACTCATTCATTCAACAGACATTTAATGAGCAACTATTATGCACCTAGCACTGTACTACATAGTGACGTAACCCCTGTTAATTGAGTCTTTATTAAACTACCTCAATAAGAGATGCTGCCTAAACAGGATAGAAAGACAAAGAGTAACAATATTCTGAAAGACCTTTGTTTGATGCTAAAGCTTTGGGTCCTTTGTCCTTGGCAGCCTTACTTTAATCCTCAAGTGTTTGTGCCTTCTATATTTTTAAATGTTTTCCCCAAACCTGGAAACTTTTATAACAATCTATACTATGGATAACATTTGCCATCAATGATTAATATTAAGAAATATAAGAGAACACTTAAGAGTGGGAAATAGTTCTTACTTAGATAAGCTTCTTTTTTTCACTGTGCATTAGCTAAGGGACTGATTTTAAAAAGTTTTAGGCACTCTAACTTAATTGTTCAAGCCCATAAAATCCCCAGGAGCTAACAATGAGCTTGTCGAAAGAGCATTTTCTGTGAGTGATAGGTTGTGCCTGAGCTGGGGGCCTTGTCACATAACCACAAATGGGGTTTCTGAAGTGGAAAGTTGCTATCAGAAAAACTTCTGCTATCAGGGTAAATGTTTGATTGTTTATATTCTTCTATTAGCTCAAATCACCCCTAGTAAAATTGGCAGTAGAAAAGGGAAAATTCTGGAAAATGAAAATATGGTAATTGTAGTGGATCATCTAGTTCATGGTCTGCAAACTTTCTGTAAAGGGTCAGATAGTAAATATAATAGGTTTTGAGGGTCATATGGGTTTGTGGCAACTACTGGACTTGACTGTTATTGCATGAAAACATTCACAGACAGCACACAAATGAAGGGGCTTGAATGTATTCCAGTAAAAGTTTTGTTTTCATAAAAAAGCACAGGGCCAGATCTGCACTGACAGCAGTGGTTGCCAACCACAAATCTAGTTGGGTCCTTAAAAAAAAAGAATACTGATGTGACAGCAAGGCCTATGTCTTTGGTGTGGTCCAGAGAAAGTTAAGACTAAAAGAAGAAACAAAATGAGATAGAACACAGTAGCATTTACTAAAATTAAAACATATGCACACTTTACAACACACATTTTATATGAACTGACATAAAATGAAAGACGTGTTACATATATAATGATTTCCTTTGGGGAAGGTTAGAAAAAAGGGAGTAAGAAATTGTAATAAATTAAGAAAGTAGTCTTGGAGGGATTGATGATTACACTGTGCTTTGAACAGAACTTCTGATTAACTTGACTACCTGCTGCTGAGTTCCCACCAGGAAAAGACACACTCAAAATAATATAAAAACAGCACAATATTTCATTTGGATTTGAACCCAAAGAAAGACCGCCTGTGTAAAAAGCCTTTTTGGATTTGGAAGATCATGAATGATTGTGAATATAATGACATAGAATCATTGCATAATTCTAATAAATACTGAAAGCAATCTAAGTACGGGGCAGTATGACTTACTATGATTTGTATAAGCTATGAAAATGAACTAAATATCATATCTAGAAGTGCCCCATCTTTTGGGAGAAATTAATGCCTAAATAAGTGTGGTCTGTGGACTTGGAATTTAAAGCAGCTGAAACTTGCTTACTGTCATCATGGAAACCCCAATGAGTGGCCTGTAGGGTGCTTTAAAGGGGTAGGGTCAAATGTTTGGGGCAAAGTCACAGCTGCTGGTGGGCCCCACATCTCTGACCCAGACCCAGTGCTTCTCAGCAGCTTGTCTGCTTGGCTTCTCAGACCCAGCTTGCCCCTGTGTCCAACTATTGGCTCCTGAAAATTTGGTATATCTACCTCTGTAGTACCTAGATGGACATGGGATGGGTGAAAGGGAAGCAAGATCTAGGAGACATGTATTGCTGGATGTGGCTCTCTGGAGCAGGGGCAGCTCAAGGGATATATTTTTGAGTGGGGGAGGGGAGTGTGAGGTCATAAGGGTTCTCACTGTGACCTGCCACAGCATGCCCTGGGATTAGCCAAGCAGGAAAAAAGGGTTGGATAAGAGGTGGGTTGCCAGGGCCTGAGGGAACAACAGAGAGATGCCAGATGTGAAAGGATGGCACTTGGGCTCCTGCTCCTCCTCTTCCTGGACACTTTACCCCATGACCTCCTTTTCATGATTCCCTGTCAAGGACCCCTCTCGTCCACATTCTCTCCTAGGTCTCAGGCTCAGACTGTGGGCCACTGACTCCTTTACTCACACTCCCCAACTTCTCTTGGTTCCCAGCTACTGCAGTCCTGCATCAGTCCATCCATCCAGCATCCTTGGCTTACTAGGTAATCTTCCCCTGTGTGTCCTGTCCACCTAGAGTCCCAAAAGCAGCTTCAAAGGCTTAGATTACTGTGACAGTATGGACATGTAAGTTTACTGGATCACTCTCCAGGTGAGAAATGTGTACCATTAGAGGGAAGAGTTAAAGCTTCATGGCAACCCTGGCTGGTATAGCTCAGTGGATTGAGTGCGGGCTGCGAACCAATTCCCAGTCAGGGCACATGCCTGGGCTGCAGGCCAGGACCCCAGTGGGGGCCAAGTGAGAGGCAACCACACGTTGATGTTTCTATCTCTCTTTCTCCCTCCCTTCCCCTCTCTTTAAAAATAAAATAAATAAAATCTTAAAAAAAAAGCTTCATGGCAAGGTCAATTTGAAGAGGAGACTGAGGAAGACATAGTTCACCCAGCATTGGTGTGCGATACCACAAAGGTACTGCTGTTAACAAATTCCTGCAGAGGTCGCAGATGTTGCTTTGGAGGGAGATCTCAAATACATGGCCCGTGTTCTGGCATATTTAACCCCGAGGAAGCCTCTGGCCCCAAGGTGGGTAAGACACCTTCAAGGCAAAAAGGTGTCTTACTGGTCACTCAACTACTAGGAGAAACTGATATCATAAAACTTTGAAAAGCCAGAAAATGACTACATAAGAGGCACTTCTTTGAAGACAGCAGAGCCCAATGTAGATAAGGGGAATTCCTCGTAGGAGAAAAACAGTGGCTACTGGAACATGCACGGATATATCATACAGTGGAAGAGTTCTTGACACAATGACTGCTATTTTATTCCTGACATATCTGCTCTTTATAAAGAGAAGACAATTAAAAAAAGACTGAGAAGATAAACATATTAAGAGATATCCAGGCAACTCTTAACACTATGTTATAATATTTTTATAAGAATTATGCATGGTGCTTCAAAAATAAAAATTACAAAGAAAAGTGAAATAACAAAGGATCAGATGATATCTAAAGTATAACGATCAGTTTCAGGAATTACAGGAGAAATTATAAAAAACTAAGTGATTCTACAAATTCCACATCAGTACTCTTAATAAGAAAGCTCACATAATTTTAACTGTAGCCTGGACTGCAGAAAGAGCTCTTCATGCAGAGAGGTCCTTAGAAAATATACTCTTAGAATAGATTAGCTTTTTGGGCAACTCTAGGAACATATATACGTTCACCAAGTGTTTTCACAAAAATGGCATGTCAGCCAAGGGGGCTCCTTGGCCCTTACACTAAACCTAGGGAAGTTTTCTACCATTCAACATGTCCCATCTTGTCAGGTTTTTCTCTTCTGGAAAGGGAAGTTTGGGCTTTTACCTCAGGAAGGGCCTACAACTGGTCATAGTGAGTAATCAAAAGTTTTTAGTAAATCATGACCTCCAAGTTGGGCACTCTTGTGCCACATCTGTAGCTTCCAGAGCAGCCTAGACTCTTCTGGGGAGAAGTGATGTTTTTCACACTGGTGCCCCTGGTAGCATGTTTTTTTTTTTTTTTTTTCCTACAAATACCAGCATGATCTCATCAACCAGAAAATGTTCATCCTTACATAGTCCATTTAAACCCTGCCCTCACTTGTGGGAACCTGATGGCCTTCCAACCCACCTCAGCATCTTGTTAGGCCATATCCTTAAAATGTCTTTCCTGGGTTTTCACAATAGGAAAGAGAAAAGTAGCCCCATATATCTGAAAGCTGGTCTGGTACTATTATCCTTTGGTGTTGCCAGGAGGTAGCCTGATACTCACAACTACGCAGTAATGTTCTCTTATCGACCATAAATAAAATAACATTAAATGCCACTCTGTGATAATAATGAAAAGAGAAAATAATCACTGTATAATCATACCTAATAAAGACAAAAACATGAAAATTACTCAATCCACAAAAATGGCCATTTTTCTCTCCTGGTTGGAACATGAATAACTGCTGTTCTTGTTCATGTTTTTTAAACCAATCACAGCATCAGTTTCACTGTGCCATCATCTTTTTGGTAAGATTTATCAAGATTCTTAATCATGCAGTTACCCCACTTCCTGATAGCATCCAATGCAGACCAAAGCCCTGCTTCTTTGAATCCTCTTCAAATATACATTTCACAAGTCCACTCCTATACCTCCTTTTTAACACCTTAAACCTGTGATGGCTAGTAGTTCCTTAGGGTATGTGTTTTAATCATTTTAATGAATCAGTAAGCCAGATGTTAAATTTCATGTGTTTGCTTAGGATCTTTGCCTATACAGCATTGACAGAAGTGAATGTTCACCAAGGTTCAACTGAAACCAGCTGAAGCCTTTACTGCCCTGGACTGGAGTCCTTGGCTCAGTAAGGATGTGCATATGAGATCTTCTGTGTGTCTACCTGTTAAGGCACCAAATTGCCTATAGCTGAGTGGAAAGTTAATATACCATAAGCACTAATAGTCAATGAAGCTCTTTTTGTTTTATTTTTTGTAATTTGAAGATCCTCTGGTACTTCTTTATCTGATCAGATATGTATTATTCCTCATTGAATTTATTTCCTGGCTTAACACTGACTTCTGTAACTCCTCTGCTTATCTAGGTCTTGTGTGTTTGTAAGAAATTTCTTTAGGAAACAGACGTGCATAAGCCTGATAAGAAAAATTAACTGAGCTTCAGAGACCCATGAGACAACATTAAATGAATATAAGTAAGTGTATTTGGGGAAAAAAAAAGAGATAAAGAGGAAGAAAGACCATTTGAAGAAACAGTAGCTAAAAACTTCCAAAACATTACAAAACATTAACTTGCACACCCAATAAGTTCAACAAACACCAACTAAAATAAATACCAAGAACACACACCTAACATGTGATAGTCTAACTTTCTAAAGACAAAACCAGAAAGTCTTGAAAACAGCAAGAAAAAAATAACTCATTATGTATAGGGGAGCAACAGTGCCTTAATGGATGACTCCTCATCAAAAAAGATGGATGCCAAAAGGCAATGGAATAAAATATTCCAAATGCTGAAAGAAAGAAACAAAAAAAAAACCCCCTAATGTACCAATAACTTTATCCAGCAAAACTATTAAAAGAAATGAAAGCAAAAAAAGACATTCTTGGATAAGCAAGGGCTGAGAATTCATTTCTAGCAGATATCCCTAATAAGAAATATAAAATCTTTCAGGCTGGAAGCAAGTGATGTCAGACAATACTCAAAAGGAGAAATGAAGAACACCAGAAATAAATATGTTGATAGATAGACATATAGGCATATTTCTTATTTCTTAATGTCTTTAAAAACAATAATACACTGTGTTATTGCCATTATAAAAATATATCAATGTAATATCAAAGATGATAGCACAAAGAGAACAAATGGAGTTACACTGGAGCACATTTTTATATTTTAGTAGAATTAAGATAGTACTAACCTGAAGTAGACTGTGAGAAGAGTTATATTTTAAATCCTAGAGCAGCCTCTTAAAAATAACACAAATATAGTAAAACAACCCCCAAGAACTAAAATACTAGAATGAAAAATATTAGACCAAAAAAAAAAACAGTCAATAAAGATGAAGGATAAAAATTACAAGGTACATGTAGAAAACAAAGGAAAAAATGATAGGCATAAATGCAATCATTGCACATTAAATATAAATGATCTAGATACTCCAAATATGGAGCAAAGACTGCCAAACAATGTGAGAGCATGATTGGACTATATGATATTTACAATAGGCACACATTAAATTTAAAGATACAAATAGATTGAAAAAAATATGCAGATAGTAGCCACAGGTGAAATGGAATGGCTGTATTGAATACAATAGATATTAAGATATAGACAAAGAAGACATCTCTATGATAGATTTTCAAAATTGTTGTTCAGTTACAGTTGTCCCAATTTTTTACCCATTGCTCTCCCCTGCCCTATCTACCCCCACTCCCTCAGTAAGTCCCCATCCTGTTGTCCATTACCATGGGTCCTTCATACATGTTCCTCGACTAGACCCTTCCCCTTCTTTCCCCTGTTATCCCTCTCCTCAGTCCCCTCTGGTCAATGATACAATTTTAACATGTCAGGAAGACATAATTATAAATGTACATACTTAATATATAGCCTAGTAATATATAAATAGAATTGAAAGGACTAATAGAAAATTTAATAACTATATTTGAGAATTTAATACCCCATTCTGAATAATTGGTAGAACAACTGGACAGAAAACTAACAAAGATATGAAAGAACTGAACAACACTATCAACCAAGTTGACTTCATGAAGTGTATGGAATACCTTACTCAATGACTACAGAATACAAATCTTTTCAAGTACACATGTAACATTCTCGGGGATATATCATTGCTAAATCATAAAATAACATTTATGTTCAAAATGATCTAAATCCTACAAAGTATGTTCTCCAACTAAAACAATTAAATTAGGAACTAACAGAAAAAAATCCATGAAATCTCCAAATGTTTAGTAGTTAACAACATATTTCTAAATAAGTGTCAAAAGAATAAATCACAAGGGTGTTAGAAAATATTTTGAACTCAATGGAAATCATAACCTAACATTAAAATATATGGGATGCAGCTGAAGCAGAGATTAGAGAGTTCAAACACCTCCATGAGGAAAAAATCAAAGGTCTTAAAGTCATTTGAATTGTACATTTACAATGGGCAAACTTCATGGTATACAAATTATACGTCAATAAAGCTGTTAAAATGTGCAAAGAAAGTAGGTTCAGAGGTGTTTCTCCTGGGGACACTTAAACATACCTGATAAGCCTTTGTTATACGGTTCTGAACTAAGAAGCAATGACATCTGGCTGAAGGTGAAAGGAATGGTTTGGACGTGGTTTAGTGCTTAAAAATCAGTTTACCATATAAATATGGCAAGAGAATATTTTTGTTAGGTAAAGACAAGGGTAAAATTTCCCATCATTTAAGCTTTATAAATTTCTTATATTAGATTTTTGAATTATATAAGTTAACCACTATTTACATAGCTGGTTTAAAATAAAAAATTATATGTATAAACTTAAAATTTATATATACATAATGAAATGGAGTGATAACTAAAATGATAATGATGGATGTATTTTTAAGATTTTAATTTTATTAAATTCTTGCAACTAAGAAGATTAAATGTATTACTAAATTATAAGTTCCCAATTCTTATCTGATTTTAAGATTTTAGACAAATGAGTCAGTTAATGAATTTTGAAAACCTGGAAGGTTTTTAAGTAAAAAGCAGACAAAAAATACTAATAAGCATAATTGTATTCTGTTTTAAATTGCAACAAATGAACAACAAAATACATCTATCTCACCCAAAGTATACAAATAGAGATAAATATGTGTGTATTTATATTTATGTATATTTCTTCACTCTAATTGTTCAAATGATATGTTTAGAGAAAAATATTGAAACAATTCTACTTTTTTTGTCTTCTATTTCTTGTGTGTCTGGAAAAAGTTATTTTTTAAAAGATTTTATTTATTTGTAGAGAGTGGGGAAGGGAGAGAGAAAGAGGGGAAGAGAAACATCAACACGCAGTTGCCTTTTGGAGGCCCCTCACCAAGGACCTGGCCTGCAACCCAGGCATGTGCCCTGGCTGGGAATTGAACCTGTGATGCTTTGGTTTGCAGGCCCGCGCTCAACCCACTGAGCTATGCCAGCCAGGTTAAAAGTTATTTATTTTGATTAAAGATGTTTTTCATACAACTATTTAATTATACAAGATATGACAGAGAAATGGAAATATGTATAGAGAAAATATACATGATATTTTCTCTTAAGAAATTTCTAACAGATTTTTCATAGGACAAATTTAACATGATATATACATTGTTTGATATACTGGTAAGCTAACTATATTTTAAAGCTCTAAGTACAGTTTTAAATTATCACCTATATATATTTTAATTTTATTTTAATTGTAGTTCTTGTAAAGTTTTCTGTCTTCTACTCCCATCCCAGCTCACCACCACAGCCCTCCCCAGCTCCCTCCCATTTCCACCCCTCCCAGCTTTTGTCCATGTGTCTTTCATACTTGTTGCTCTAAACCCTTCCCCTTTTCCCTTGAAATTCCTCTCTTGTTCTCAATTTCAGTGTCTTTGGTTATATTATGCTTGTTTGTTTGTTCTGTTGATTAGGTTCCTGTTAATGTATACATAAAAGTGTAAGAATAAATCCTATATTCCAAATTATTACATAAATAGCATAAAACAAAAATATGAAAATATATGACAGCTATTTTATGCTTGCATTGTGGAGTTTCCTTTTGTAACTTATTCTGTAAACCTTAGTGCATTTCATACACTTTAATCAGTTTTTATAAATCCTTTGTTTTTTCTTAATTTAGTTACAACAATTATTTTTGTGTGTGTTTTCACAATGTTAAAATTGTTTCTGATTTTAGATATGACTTACAATCTTGTCTTCTGCAGCTATCAGTCTTTATTTTGCCCTTCCAATATCCAGAATAACAATTTTGTTCTTTTACACTACAAGATAAAAAGAAAAGAAATAATAGGTTTGCTAAAATTCTTTAAGTTTTAATTAATTTAAAACTATAATGAGAGGATTTGTCCTCTAATCTTGGTATTTAAAAGGCACAAAACCCAACAAATCCAAAAGATAGTTTATTTTCTAGGTGAATTGTATAGAAGTAAAATGGATTAATAGAAGTATTTTCAATAATTGGATATTTTTCATGTTAACAAAGTATGCTAACATTTAAGTGTAAATAACTGAAACAATAACTATCAATCAAAAGTTTTTCCTTCAGGACTCTACGTTCATAAATTCTTTCACTTTTTATTCATAAAAATCAGAACAGATGATAGGAGTACTGACTCAATTATGTGGGAATTATTAGAGGCCCTCTGTTTGTCTCAGTGTTTTGCTAGATCCAGTGGCCATGCCTTGCCCATGCTGTTTAATTAAGATGTACGACAACAATAACCACTGCTGTTCATTTTATTCTAGGGTACCCACTACATTCAATGGTTTCTCATCTTATACAGACTCTTATATTTTCACATTAAAAAAAACTGCATCATACTTTAGAAGATATAAAAATATAAAACATTTGAATTTTTTAAAAAAGTTAAAGGACTTTAAAACTGCTTATATTTTCAACAATTTCCTTTAGATATATTTCTCTAAGAATTAATAGACTAAAATCAGACCTCATACTAGGTTTATCAATATTGCAAAAACAAAGGATTAATTCCATGAGAAAACAGTTGAATAGAATATATACAAGTGTTTGCTACTCTCAACACACCCCAACTATAGCAAGCTTTAGAGTTAGGTATCCACAGGCAAGCCAAGTCATGCTGTGATTTGACTGCTACATCTCCCACCCCTGTACCTTTGCACTAAATCCTGGAGAATGTAACATATAAACCCACTCAGAGACTTCTCAGTGGTAAATTATACAAATGCCTATGAGTGGTACCTGGCTCCAGGAGCTCTTGCTCTGGGCATCAAGAGGTCATGAAGCAAAATCCTATGTGGTGGTAGCACAGCCAAATGTCCCTGATGCAGTTAAGTGAACATTTCACATAACCATCAGTAGGAACTTTCTTGTTTCTAAAATAATTTTCAGTACCTGAATTGTGATAATATACGAATTCATTGATTTTTAAAACCAAGTGTTCTTAAAATATATATTTAAAGTTATTGCTATATTTGAAAGAAATTGCAATATAAAAAAGTGTCTATGTAATATTTCAAAATGCACACTTTTTACTAGAATGTGTCAATACTTAGATGATGAAAAAGCATGACTTTAGAATTCCCAGAAATAATGGCATGATCCCATACTGACAGTCTGAATTCCCATCAGCTAATTCTTACAGATTTCCATAGAAGTTTTTTTTTTTTTTGAAGAGAAAGACATTGCAGCCTTTTTATATAGGTACAGCAATTTTAAAGCAACAAAATTCTAGTCAAGACCATTATGAATTTAATCAATTCAGTTACCAAAACACAACGGATTACTGAGAAGCAAAGTCGTCAGAGAACCACAAACAGCAGTCAGCCCTTACTGTGCTGTTGAGAGCATGCTACCAGTCTAGAGCCAGTCTTCAGCTGAAGATGGCCACTGACCCTTCACCAAAGTGCTTGGTCAGCAGAGGATCAGTCTTAAGCCACTTAACCCTCAGAGGCCACTCATAAAGTGTGGACAGGTGTTGGATATTGATCACTATACCTGGAGATACATAAACATTTTCTCACGAAGCAGCTTTACATGGATGCAGAGATCAGCTCTTTGAGAATTCAGTTCTCTGCCTTTATAATTTGGTCTTTTAAATTAACAAAATCTTGATCCGAGGGTAGAGGAAGAGGTTTTATTTCATTTTTTCTCTCTCAGATATTGAATGCAATAAAATATGCTGACATCTTGTATCTGCTTGAAGCCTCTTCTGATTTGCAGGCCAAGTGAACACAAGCCAGTAACACATGCCCCATGGAATGTTTCTGGAAGACCTGGTACCAAAGAACCACGTGACCAACACCTGTAGGCGATAGCCATGGCCACCTGCTTTCCCCTCTGGACATCTTCACCATTACTGTATAAACTCTAAATCTAACCACCTTCATTTCTATACCTGAAAAAAAGAGAACCCAATAATTAACATCATTTTGTGAACTACCTATGACCACTATGGACCTTCTAAAAGAGAGAGCTCTGGTTTTATTCTGGCTTTATATGGTTAATACTTAAAAAGAAAAAAAAACTACGAAGCTGGGTATGCTATCAGAAACTTGAATCTAAGCTTCATTCAGAAAGTAAGTATTTCCAGATGGCTAAATTAATTGCTCTCACCCAGACCTGTCAGCTGACAAAAGATAAGTAAATATTTATCCTGATAATAAGTATGATTTTAGGGTATTTCATGACTTTGACATACTTTAGGAACAAAGAGATGTCCTGACCATTACAAGATGGTGAATTAGAGACATTGAGATGTTTTTCTGTTACCTGAAATTTAATAAGCCATAATGAAAGTAGAGGTTTGTAAAAATGCTTCATATTATCCATAAGAGCATGAAGGTATTACTGAAGATAATTTTGATCATGTGCCATCTGCTGATGACACAAAAAGAACATAAAAGTGAGACATGGTGATGGTTGAGGTTTTTCCCTTCTGAAAAGCTATGGCAATTGAAGATAGGGGAAAATATTGCTTGATTTTGCATTTCTGACTTGAGGAATTCTAATTCATCTTTGTAGTAATGAGGACACATATTTTACTGGTAGTATTATTAAGAACTGTGTAAATGTTATCTTTTATTTGAAAACTTTTTTTTACCATCCATAAATCTCAGGGAAAATAAATAACTAATGGATCCTACAACTGTACTGATAAAAGCTCTCAAATCCCTCAAATCTCCAAGGTGTTATTTCCATTAACCTTGGTGTGAGATCAGTTCTTTCTACAGTTCAGATATTATCTCCTCTGTTAATAATAGGGTGCCTCAAAATTTTTAGAATGGCTTCCAATTCCAGATTCTACTCTATTATAACCTAAGATGAGTAATTACTGCAGGGTACTCATACAATCCCTCTGGTTTTATCACCAACAGGTACAAACAATTTATAAAACAGCTACCAAAGCCAACACTAATTGATCTGAGAACTAGAGATCTGGTCCTCTGAAAAAGGCATCAGAGAAAAATTGCCCTTGACCTTCAATGAGAAAAGACTCTATCAAGTACTGTTACTGACTGACTCATTGAAACTCCAAGGTGTTTGTCTTTAGGTTTATGTTTCCCCACTTAAAAGACAATTCATTTTCTCTTGTCTACTGGATGCCCACTCCATCAGGAGTCCAGAACTGAAGATTTTAAAGAAATTTTTGAGATGTTCTTGAATACAGATGTGGATAGCTTTCACCCAAGATGTCTGAATAAGATAAAATAGCTGATTTGTCAGCATTCTCTTCTCTACTACTAATGAAATCATGCCCAGTGTTGCACTTTGTTACCCTCTCAATGTTGTCTTCCTCATTTTCATCCTGTTACTTTTGACAGTCCTCTTACCACTGCCCCCCTATCATCACAATGCCATGGACTTCTTTACCTTAAGATAAAATAAAGCACTTTTGCATATTCTTCTGAGACCATAGCTTCTGAACAAAAATTATTAACTGTTCTTTTAAACACTCAAGATAAAATTTTCTTGTACAGATTTTTTTGGTACATGTCTCTCTCACATAACTGATTTCAAATTTAGTATGATAAAAATTGAACCTTGATTCATGTCAACAAAAATGCTTGTGCTTAAACCATTACAACCTTCTCAACACAGTTCATGCTCTACTAGGATCTGCTGCTGTGTGGCCATCAGGCATAATCTGAATACAAGGATAACTTAGTACATATTGTGGGCCACATAGTAATCCTGAATATTCAGGATAATTGTCAGAGACTTTTAGATATTTTAAACTACTGTGCTCTCAAAACAAAAAAATATCTAGAAACTTCCAAACAAAAAATATCCTGAAACCTCCAGAAAGAAGCAAGTAGTATCTACTTGGGAGAGGTCCAAGAGGGATAACTCATTTCTCCACACAAAGTGTATGAGTGAGAACTCCCATGGTAGGGATAATGCCACTGGAAAAGTTGTATTAAGTCCAAAACTTACCTCTGACCCTAGCAGATGTCATGAAAGGCATAATTTCTTTTCTGGAAGCCAAAAAAAAAAAAAAAAAGACCAGTCTGAATTTATTGACCAGACTTGAAAAGACCAGTCTGAATTTATTGACCAGACTTGAGAGGGATAATCACAAAGATGTTCATTTTTTCTTAACTAACCATAGCAAACACTTCTTGCTGCACCTACATACTCCATGCAAAGATAATGGCCTGTGACTAGGCTCCAAGAAAAAGGCATCCAGCTCTCTAACACCAACTGGGTTTCAATACATGTTTTCTTCCCTTGGTTTCATGATTTAGGTCTTTGCAGACCTACTTCAAAAACTAATAATTATTTTTTGTTTCTGGTAACTGCCTACAATATGGTTGACAGATATATCTTATCCAGTCTTCAGTGCTACTGGGCAATCATCACTATGTCAGATGATATAAACACTTATCCTGAAACAAGGAGCAAGAGAGACTAACTCTAGTTCCTTTATATGCAGCATGCTCTGGACAAGCACCATCTCAACATTGGTGATGATTGATATAAGTCCTGAAGCCTGACTTTGGCCTTGGCCAAAAGGGGGCACTGAATAAGAGAGAAAAAGCTTCTACCATCAGGAACCTAGCCTGGCAATATCTTTTAGACCTTAATGTTGCCAGGAGCAGACTTGGCCCTCACAGCTGGGCCATGATATTCTCCTGTTGAGCATGAACTATTCCATAAATTGCCAGCATTAGGGTCATACTGTGGAGGATCAACACAAAAAGGAACAACCCCTCAGTTATGTCTGAACTCAAACAGAAACATGAATATTGTCCAAAACACAAAACATGTTTTTTAACTGTATATTTCTTTGTATAACTTTTTCTTTCTCTTTCAGGCAGTTTTTTTTTTTTTTTAGATCAGAGAAATGGTGTGGGGGGACAGATTAGGATTAAAATTATTATAGTAGGTATTTAAAAGGAAAAAATAACTTCAGCTCTTGACATGAAATATAGGATCCTCTCACATTCCCACAAAGGAAACATCTCAAGTATTGTTACAGAGCAAACAGAAGGTTCTCGAGACTGGCAAAACACTTCCAAAGTCTCACTTTCTCGAACCTGAGGGGTCAGTCTTCCACGGGCAATTAAGATCCCGGACGAGCCCCCAAAACTGTTACTGAGCAACAGAAAGGGTCCGTTATTGTCCGCCGCCTTATGGAAAGATGTCTCTCAAAGCCAGAGATCTGTGAAAAGGAACGGAAATGTTTATTAATGTTATACAG
Organism: Anoura caudifer; assembly: GCA_004027475.1. Lineage (NCBI taxonomy): Eukaryota > Metazoa > Chordata > Mammalia > Chiroptera > Phyllostomidae > Anoura > Anoura caudifer. The sequence goes on from PVKU01000626.1 coordinate 125,507, forward strand.
AGTCAAAGTAGCAATCTAATGTCTCCATTAATATATCAAAGTCCTTTAGGATACCCAGACATCCACAGTGCTTCCTATCTCCCTCTGCCCTAAGTCAGGGTACCGTAATCCGTAATTCAGGAAGAGAAGCACACGTCTGGGATCCAGGCTCTTGACACCGTCAGCTGTGTCGTCGTCCAGGCAGGATCTCTGGTTAATCTGAAGCCATGTGGCACCTTCTCATGGCCTACTGGCAAGAGTTCTTTCACTCTTCTTCCAGGCAGTCTCTCTTGCTCCCAGGCCACGCAGCCAAAAGAAGCACCCCAAAGCCACGTGGTCCTTCTTCTACCAACGCTGTGGGGAAAGGGTCCCCACTGTGGCAAAGCCTCGTGGCTCTCCCTCTTCACCAAAGCTTCAGGGGTCTGCACTCTGGTGAAACCACGTGGATCTCCTCCTCATGGAGCTGCGGGTCCTGCTCTCTAGTGAAACCGCATGGATCTCCCCCGTGAAACCGATCTCCCCCCAAATGGCTGCCACGCGTGGGGTTAAATCCCCACGCCAATCCTCCTCTGCAGCCCTATTTCCGACTCTTCCTACAATCGGTTACACCTGCCAGCATTCCTGGGCAGGTGTGTCCCATTTTCTGGAGCCAATCTTCTCCAAGCTCCCACACAGGTTCTTTAACTTAGGGTTCCTCCCCCAGTCGCATCCTTTGGGAAGTCCTTTCCATCCCCCCTGGCTCAGAGCATGGCCACAGCTGTTTAACATATCTATGAAACCAGCCAAAGGCTATAGATATGTTAAAGGACCATGCCATGGATTAGCAGCTCTGCATGTCCCTGCTCCATGTGTCCCTTCCCCCAACTCATACCTGTGGGGGAAGGGGTGAGGACATCTTATATGTCCCTCTAATATTTCCTGGACACCGTGAATTCTGGGCCCCATTCCAACTCCCTTTTGGGGCCCCCCTCTTGGCTGCACCCTCGTACAGTATCAGGATTTGTTGGGTCAGGTAGTATTCTCTAACTTTGGAAGACTCTGATCATTGATTTTCTTCCACAGTAGAGAAGATGCCCTTTTTACTTATGGGATAGGAAATAATAATTCACAGAGAATGAAAGAAAAGCTCAACTAGGAGAGTTAATGCCTTAGACTAGATGGATGAGAGGGGATAAAGGAAATTTTGAAGACTGCTACTTTTATGTGCATAAGATGGAAGTAAAAGGAGGAATGATAAAGAGGGAGTAATAGGTTTGATGCCTGAGATCTCTTCCTGAGCTGATGTTGGATCTGGTAATGGGGGCCGTTTTTCTTGGGCTTAACCACCTGGGTATGCAGCAGCCTAAGAACAATGGGGCTGGGCGGGCTTCTAAATACACTAAATAAAGTCTGCAGCCTCTATTTCTGCCTAGGACCATTACCAGCATGCATGTGGACATGGTGCTGCTGCAAGGGCAAAAGAGCTGAGGGAGGTCAGCAGGTATAGATGTAACTATCTTCTTAGATCCCCAGCTACTTCTCCGAATGCCTTTACTTCAGCCTGTTATGGTCCCAACTAAGAAATTTTCATGGTGTAGTCTTGTTAGAAGTAGAGAGAGCTTGAGTTCAGTATGGCATGGATGGGATCCAAGTGTTCCCATCCCCCTTACTCCATTTCCCAAAGAGGATATAGAGAAATAGTTGACAGAATGGTAGAGGGTTCTACCAGAGGGTGTTCCTATGGTCAGGCAAAGGGATTGTGTCCTGGAAAGCTACTTAAGTGACCACATGAGACATAATCACATAAGAGTCATTCCAGTATTGGTGGATAGAGGGAGTTTCATAGCACAATCATGGGGTCCAGTCAAAACAAATGACTAATGGGCACTGCTCAGTTATGCTGGCCATAGATGTCAGCACCTGGTGGCAACAGTATGACTTCTGTATCAGAGACAAGCACCAATGACTCTGAATGTGATTTTGGAAGTCTCTATCACCTCCCTGATATCTTGACCAGCTACCAGGGAAGCCTCTGAGGTGCTGGTTATATTCTCTTTCTTGATCTAGATGCCAGTTGTACAACTGTGCTCAGTTTGAGGAAATTCACCTAGATGCACACTATGACTTGTGTATATTTCTGTATATATACTATGCTTAAAACAATTTAAAAAATCTATGTAAATCATCTGCACTCTAACCCACAAAATGAGATACTACACACACATACACACACCTGCAGTTTGTGAGAATCAAAGTCAATAATCAAGAAAAAAATGCACCATTTTTTCCTGCACATTTGAAATTAATGTGAGCAAAAGTATGACTTTACTTCCCATGCTTTTGTTCAAAAAGTGAAACAAAGGTCAGTGAAACTAGAAAATTTCTGAAATGTGATGGCAGTGATATCATGAGGAAAAACTCAAGCTGACTTGGCTGTTAATTTGAGCATTATCAGCCAAAGTTCTCTACGTTTCAAGCTACAACATTTCATTTTAAGAACAGGTTTGGGCATTGTTGCATCTGCATTTATAGATGGATTATTTGTTGAAACAAATTTTGTATATATTTAGAGTTATTATACTTTGGAGACATCACATACTTCATAATGTTTTTAGATGTGTTAAGCCAACTTTTAACTACAATCTTCCTTGAGCCTAACCTGAACCTTTTCTGGCATGCCAGAATTCAGCAAGGTGTAGTGGAAGCACTTATGATTAGAGTGAGGAGGACCTGAGCTGGAGTCTGCCCCCATGTGGCATTTAGAGAATTTTAGATGAATTGAATAACTTCTTGGGCTGAGGTATATAATTCTAATTCTTAACTAACTGATGTTAAGTCAAATTTCACAGGTTAAGGGCATGTGTATTCTACAAAAATGCATGCACTTCACACACCAGCCCCAAGGTCAGGGATTCCCAGGCCACTCACACTTCTGACCAAATGGTTACAAATTCAAGGGTTCTCCTGCCTCATGATGTTTTATAATTTGTTAAAACACCTCACAAAACTCAGGAAAGGGCTACACTTAGAATTCATTGCAGTTTTGCCATAAAGGATACAAATGAGGAGCAGTCAAATGAAGAGATGCCCAAAGTGATGTCTGGGAGATGCCAAATGTGAAACTTCTTCTCAAGATACATCGCCCTCCTGGCACATTGGTATGCGATCTCTGGCCAGAGAAATTCTTGAAATTCAGGTGGCTAGATTTTTTATTAGAATTTCATTATCTAGGCATGATTAATTGAATCATTGGCCTCATGTCTGAACCCAGTCCAGCTCCCCTTCCCTCCCAAGAGTTAGGGATGATATTATCTGACGTTCTAATAACATGGTTGGTCTTTTCAGTGTGGTCAGCCCCCCTTCTGAAACTATCAAGGGGTCTACCATAAGTCACCTCATTAACATAAAACTCAGGTGTGGCCTAAGGACTTCAAACCATGCACAACAAAGATATTCCAATTACTCAAGAAATTTCAAATCTTTAGGAACTCCCTACCAGAAATGATGGGTAAAGACCAGCCAAATTTTTTTTATTATATAACAGGCTGTTTGCCCACAAAGTGTTGATATGAGGATTCTAAGAAATGAAGAAATGCAGAACACAGGACATATTTTCATGATTCTAGATCCATTCTGAGAAATGAAAAGACCAAGCATGCCCTCTTTGCTGCTTCTCCCTGCCTTTTGTCACTCCATATTCCTCCCCTACACTTGTTTTGGCTCCCACTCATCACGCACACCTTAAAAAGAAGACAAGCTTAGGATGGCTTCTCCTGACATTGGCCACATGGTGGTACACTTCTGCATAACACATCTGATATCTTTACGTCTTGAAAAATTATTTTAAAAGACATTTGTCTTCTGAGGAAAGAGTTCGAGTACTGCTAGTTAGAATACTATTTAGAAGTTGTTAGGTGTTCTTAGAATCATGATTTATAGCTGTAAGTTGTGAGTTATATAAGAAGCTTCAGACATAATTTCCATAATGGAATATCCTGTTGATCAAGAATCAGATTGAGAGAAATATGTTTTAAAATGGCAAATGGTAATTCTTTTTGGTTTGAAATCATGGCAGATTTTATCTACCTTCAAGTGGCTTTATTCAAGAAAAAAATGGCTTATATTAGCCAAATATATTGAAAACTCAGTAACCAGTGGTGTACAATGTGATGTTTGCTTGTTTCAGAAAAGAGGAAGGGACAAGACATTCTTTGCATCCCTGAGTCTAAGTGGTTTTGTATGGTACAGTGACACCAAATCTGGGTTTCTCTCTGAAACTGGAATGCCAGGACAAAATATTTCTCTCAGTATTTTCCACTGCATAAGCCAGGATGGCATTTTAAGAACTCGGGTTGTTTCAAAATGGATGGGACTGAAAGACAAAAGATGGGCGATATTTGGTTACTGTTGGTGTTGTTTGCTGGTATTGCAAGATTAGAGGAGGTGATTGATAGCCAGCAAAATTCTTACATTGAATAGTGACCTAGAATTTTCAGAGTTCTAGAGTTCTCCCTTTGAGAATTAGGGCACTATGTTTCAAGAAGATGATAGTACCTTAAAGATTTTCTGCAGAGAAAGAAGTTTTCCAAAGAAATGTAGGATGTGTAACTAAAATATAATTTTTGTTGTTAGAGATTTTCTTGACCTTTTATGGCCTGAATTTATTTTTTAGTAAAATGAGGCTATCTTTTTATCAAGTTAAGCATGTTTTCATAGCTCTCTTACAAAAAAAAAAGCTCAAATTTTGGCAATCTGTTCTACACAGAAGATCCTTTTATGAGGAAAAAAGCAGTAATAGCTGTGGTGAGAAGCTCTCTTCCCACACTGTGCGAATTTTCCAATTGGTACCACTTGAAAGCCCTTGTGGCCTTAAAGGGTTAATGGTAATGAACTAGTGAAAACTACCATCTCCCAAGGTCTAGTAAGTTTAAAGGTTTCTTTGGAAGGGTTGGGGGTAGTTGTTTATACTAAAGACTTTTAATTTTGTGTTCATAGTTTGGGTGCATTTTTTCATTAATCAATCATGTATAATAAATATATCTCCTTAGAGGAGACAAAAGAAAATGAATGAATGCTGGTAAAGAGTGATAAGTTTAGGTTGAAAAGAGTGTTATTGACTTGTTCTGTGCTATATGAATTATTCATAACAAAAAGGAGAAAGCAGATGGGGCTTAGGGAGAGAACATTTATTATGGAGTCATAATGTTAAAAGTACAAAAGAATTAAGAGTTAGAGATAAATGGACTTTTTTATTTAGATATCCCCTTATAGTCTTTGACAACCAAATGAGCACTGGGTAAAAAGAATCGGCATGTGTACAGCTCTATTGCTTGGATGGGTGTGTCTAGGACTATCAATTAGGCTTAAGGCTGCAGTTTTTTTACTGCAGCATTTACTCAGTTTTCAACTCTTAACTTCCATGACTGCCTTTTCTCGGTCCAGAATTACACATTTCTTTGCTCTAATTAGAAAATTTCTAATTTTCTTTTCTTTGTCCCCCAGTTTCTCTCTTTCTCAGTCTTTCTTGACCTATTTCTGAACAGTCAGTGAATATACTCTTCACATTATCAGTTTTATATACATATTTTAAGAGAAATTTTTAATCTGACAGTACCAAGTTTTGATGAGAATATAAACTTTTACTATTTGGTATATTTTATAAGATGAAAAATTTTCATTCTACTCATTAATCCTTCTACAATGCTTTTCTTGTTGGTAAAAGGGAGTTAATAATGTATCTACTTCATACAATTCATAGAGTTAGATGAGTTGGTAACCATAAAACAAATAGACTAATAAAAGTTACTTTTTATTATCATTAGTACTAGTACTTATAGTAATGGTAGTAGTGTCTTTACTATTCTTGTTAATTTGCACTTAGGAAACTTACACATAACCACAAGGAAAGCCATAAGACCATTGTTTATAATGCCAAAAAAATTGAAGCAATTAGCTAATGAAAAAAAGAGCAGATGAATAAAAGGTATATTCATATAATGGTATGCTATACAGTCAGTACATGTAGCAACAGGGATAAATCTCAAAAATATGTTATTGATTAAAAAATAGCTTTCACAAAAACAAAGTATGATACCAGTTATACTTACACTAAAATATGCAAGCAATATTGTATATACTATAAAAGGAAGAATTATAAATATTTTAAAATCTTAAAGAAGACATGGAAATAATAATCCCCATAATCAGTATTGTTGATATCTCTGGTGGGGAGAGAGGGGCCTGTAATCAGAGATGGGAATGTCAATTGGATGGTTGTGTTATTTCTTACATTGGGTATTTACTTTATCATTCTTTTTGTCTTTTGCTGTATCTTAAATATTGTGCCAAAATAATTTTTTTTAAAAAAGCAACACACAAGAACAGATTAGTGAATCTAGTACTTATGTATTTCCTGTGAATAATAGTTATTTCTTAACTTAGTAAGACCCTGTAAATTGATTATCAGAAATGTTCATACACGGAAGCCTAGATAGAGCTTGAGTCTCTGCTGAGATTGGAAGGAAATCCAACATTCTCCAGTGAACACTCATAGCTTCACAGAAGACTGGTCAGTTGACCTGAGAACCGGGAAGTGATTAGCTTTTCCAATAAAAGTGAGATAAATTGCTTTTTTATCTTAAATTTTAGAGATACTCTCTTCTGTTGCCCCACAATAGGTTTTGTTTATTTATATCTAAACTATTTTTATACTGTTCTCTGGTTGTTCTTTATAATGTCCATGTCAGTACTTACTCACATGTTTACATTTCTAGAGGGTGATATTCTGTCTGAAGCACATATCAAAGCCCATTTGTTTATATAATAAGTATTTATTGATAGTCTGTAATGTGCCAAACATTGCTGGATACTGACTCAGCTCTCTTAAATTGAGTGTTTGATGAATGATATTTAAATCTGTCTTTCTGCATATTAATTATCCAAATAATAGATGTTATCTAGGTGGCCCAGAAAAATGGGGATACTATGAGGATCCTCTTTCTAATGCTTGATGCCTTTCATCCTCACCAGACCCCTGACCCCCAAAATGGTGCTTAGCATGTTTCTAAAAGACCCTGCCCAGGGCAAAGCATTTTACATTATATTGAGGTTACTCATTATTATTATTAAAAATAAAAACTTTTGCATTTTTACTAAGAAAAAGTGAGAGATTAACTTATTTTTTCATTTAGCATCAGTCATAGGGCTGATTTTAAAGCAGTTTTGAAGTGTTAAATGTGGTGGCTTAACAACAGTCCAGAGGAGTAGTCATGGGGCCATGCCAAGTATTGAAGTCTTTCAAATGACTAAATGGCTTCTGCCAGCACTAAGGGTGCTGTCACATGATGACCAGAGGGCTTTCTGAGGTGGAAATTTCCCCTCGAAGATCTCTGCGGTAATGGATTTCTGCAGTCATGTGCATAGTGATTTGTTTGCTTGAACCAGCTCATTCATAGCTTCTATCCTTGGTACAGTGTCAGTGTCCTTTTATCTGCATTTACCCACAGAGTTTGTGACAATAATGATAATTATTATTATTCTTTTTTTACTGCAGATAAGATTAAATCAAGTATTGCCATATGCAAGCTCTGTATTAAGCACTTTAAATTGTTCCAGCTCAATCAGCCTACAACCACCAGGGACAAGCCTTTAGTTTTAGTTTTACTGAGTCAGATTACTGAGTCATTGCAACATTGCAATGAGGAAGGACACACACCAGAGGAAATGTGATGCATCTTATCAAAGAAATAAAAACATGTGGTCATCGCAGGATTTTGGAGAAGAGCGGAGTTTACATGAAATTTAACTAAAGTGGCACTTTGATGGGTTCAAAGCAAAGCAAGTCTGTGTGTAAGGGATCAGCATTCCACCTGGACACAAAGGGAACACAGGATTCTTTTGCTTTGAAGAGTACAGTTAAGGTGGATGTGAAATTGCATGGCCAGCAGTCCCTTGTTTGCAGGTCCACACAGGAGTTGGAAGTCCAGGCTGTTTTCTGTGTCAGACTAACTTAAATTCTTCATGTTAAGAGTGGGTTGCTTTTGTGGGAAGCCTCTAGGAGCAGAAACTAGCCTGGCTGACAGCCAGCAAAGAAACAGAACATTATTAGTTGTGTAACTTCAAGGAACCAAATTTAGCCAACAACCTAAGTGAGCTTGGAAACCTCTTCCCCAGAGCCTCCAATAAGGAGCACCACAGTACCAACACTCAGGTTTTTTTTTAATTATATTTTGTTGACTACACTGTTATAGTTGTCCCATTTTCTCCCCCGTGGCCCCTCTCCACCCAGCACCCTCACTCCCTCAGGAAATCCCCACATTATTGTTCATGTCCATGGGTCATACACAGGTTCTTTAGCTACATTTCCTTCACTGTACTTTACATCTCCATAGCTATTGTGTAACTACCTATTTGTACTTCTTAATCCCCTCACCTCTACACCCATTCCCCCATATCCCTCTCCCATTCAGCTTTAAAAACACCTGAGACATGTCCCAGTGATTTGTGTCTAGCTCCCCTCATCTCGCTTACTATAGGGCTGACACAAACTTCCTCAGCTTTGAGTAGTAGGGAGTCCCCTCTCTTTGTGCAGGTGATTTTTTTCTGTACCTGGGTCTGCCTAGGGATTTGGTCTTTCCCAAGTGCTGGGAATCTTGGTTGACATTACACTGTGCATAGCCTGTGTATAATGCGCCACTATCAGGCCTGCCTACACTTGCCACCAGTTGCAGGATTCATTTAATTCCTCTTCCACATCTGAAGATGCAAGGCTCTTTGCTCCTCCCTCACATACATACAGTGGTCTTTTTTTGGTTACCTTTTCATGGTGCTGTGGATTAGCTCTTTGAAGCCTCAGAGAACCACCCTGTGACAGTGCCTTGGGTAGCACTGCATCCCAAGTGGAGCTGGGCTCATTAGCATGCCTGTCTGGCTCCTCTGCACAGGGCAGATATTGCAGTAGGTGGATAGGCAGAATGGGATCAGAACTGAATGGTGTCCAAATTATCTAACTTTGCTCCTGGCAGAAAGGTCCCACACTTGACCCCAAGCAGCAGCCTGCAAATTGGCCTTCAGAGTTTCCTTGGTGACTCAAAAAAAGAACCAAACACTGCAATTAAGTCTGGACCAGGCATTCAATTATTCTTGCTCCCTTTCTATGGCACCAGATACTCCAGAGTGATGGCAGTCCCCGTGCAGACACAGAGGACAGCCCCAGCCCTGATTGCTTTGCTTGGAGGGACAGGTTGCTATTTGAGCTTTGGATTTTTTTTTGATGAATTACTTTTCCAGTAGTCATAAAATTGTCTTCATTTTTATTCTAGGCTGTGAATGTGAACACTGCCTTCTTCAAGTATGGAGAGGTAAACAGGAAGGCTCAGTGTGAATACCAGGGATTTATTTATATTCATATTCATCCTTTGAGAGTTCATTCATTTCTTAATTTATTAAAAAATATTTATTAAGCCCTGGCCAGATGGCTCAGTGAGTTGAAGTATTGTCTTGTGCACCAAAAGATTGTAGGCTTGATCCTGGGCAGAGCACATACCTAGGTTGCAGGTTTGATCCCCAGTTGGGGTGCATATGGGAGACAATTGATCAGTGTTTCTCTTTCACATCAGTGTTTCTCTGTGTGTCTCTCTCTGTCTCTCTCAAATCAATAAACATATCCTTGGGTGAGGATTTAAAAATACATTTTAAAATTAATTAATTAATTAATTAATTGCTGTGTGAGGAACTTTTCTAGGTCCATTGTGCTATTCATCAGTAAATATAACAAAGACCCTACCCTCCTGGGTCTTAGGTGTATTAAGACACATTCAGAAGGAAATACTTTGAATTGCCATACCCACACTCTTAGGACCAAAAGCAGGGCCATATCCTCCATGCTGAGTCCAGCTTCCATTAATACTCAATGGCATACCCCTGGTATCTCCAGCAGCTCACTACCTCAAAAGGCTGAGGGGAGGGCAGTTCCCTTGCCCAGATGTTGGGCTGCCCCAGAATACCTTTTGTGGCACACCCTTTGTGTGTTCACTCCCTGTCCTTCAATTTTGGCAAGTCATGGGGGCAGTTTGGAACCTGCTGTCAGGGTTCCACCTCATCTCCTCTTCAGTTTTCTACTGCAGGTGTTTTATTTATTTATTTTTATTTTTATTTTTTTCTGAAATGGAAAAGTCTGCTCAGCCTGCCTTTAAGCATGGTGTGGACATGGGCGAGTTAATGACCCTTAGCCAACAGTCAATCAAAACTCAACCACAAATAGGATTGTGGATAAATGCACCAGCTTCAATCAAAGGGAAACTTTATAGGCTTGTTCTGTGTCCCCAGAGTTCCAGTTGCCATTGCAGTAACAGCTCAATCATGCACATTTTGGCAGCTTCTCTCTCTGACCTGTCTCATGCTCTCCGGTCCCTCACTCCTGCTTCATGGAATCACTGACTAATAAACTGCACTCAAGCTCATGTCTCAGACATTGCTTCTGTGGGAACTCAAACCAAGGCACCTCTGTCACTTGTCTTCTCAAGGAGACTCATTTGAAGGCAACCTAAAGAGTGATGGAGACAATACAATTACATAATCATAATATATATATCATAATATAATAGCTGGCCTTTCCTATGTGAGGTCTTCCAGCTTGGCAGGCACTGTTCTAAGCACTGGCATAGACTGACATCTTTCATTGTCACTGCTGCTCTTTTGGGTGAGTGTCATTATCACCCTCATGTGAAATGTAAGGAAACTGAGACACAAAGTAATTGGGTAATTTGTCCAGGGTCACCCAGTTACAAATCAAAGAACTGAGATTTAATTATAGGCAGACTGTCTCTAGAGTCTACTACCATACTATATTTCTCATTTCAAGGAATTACAGACCCTAAACTCAAAAGTCAAAAGGCTCTGGGTCATTTTCAAGTTAATGAATTAGCCTGTTCTGGTGCCAGGAAAGGGGTCTCCAGTGCCAATGAGGAAATGGTGGCAGATTTGTAATTTCAAAGATTCTCTATCTGTCAATCTATCTATCTACTACCTATCACCTGCTATCTCACATACCCTTTGTATAATGTGATAATCACTCCTTCTTTTGAATTTGGGGGGCTTATTACCATAATAGATGTGATGGAAGTGATGCCACATGAGTTCTGAGGCTGGGTCAGGAAAGGTGATGGGCTTTCACCTGGCGCTTGCTCTCTCCTCCTCTCTCTCCTTCTCAAGAGGAGACTTGGGAATCCTGAATCATGTGTAAGAAGTCTAGTCACCTGAGCGTCACATTTGTGACAACTTGTAGAGTCCACGTAGAGACTGAGTTGTCCAAAGAGTCCCAGTTGCCTAGCGTGTGTCTGGTTGGGATGACCTCAGAGTCGGCCACCCACTGCCTATATCTTCATGAGAAACCTGGGAGAGTTGCTCAGCTGATATGTTCCCAAATTCCTGACCCACAGAAATCCTAAGAGTTAATCAATGATTATTTAAGCCACAAAGATTTGATGTGAGTTGTTAAATAGCATTCAATAACTAATACAGAAAATTCCACACAGCCAATATTCATTATGGTCTCTACTAATTACAACCTCTTTTGGTTGCATGTTTAAGATTTGTGTAGTAATAGTACTAGCTAATTTTTATTGTGAACTTGGTATGATCAGGCACTACGTGCATTACTATATTAAGTGATTTAATTTTTATGACAACCCCATAATCTCACACAATGTGAAATAAGGTGAGGAGCTAAAAAAATCAAATACATGCATTACTCCATCAAATCCAAAATCATGCAGAGTTCACACAGAATCATTTTGAACTATGCCAGGACTTTATAATAAAACTGTCTATGTAAAAGCACTGCCACTTGGAAAGGAGAAAATGACATCAGCACTCCTCATTTTGGTGATACTTCAAATAAAAATAAAAATAAAATTATCCAACAATTTTGATTGGAATTTATCTTACAAATGGATGTTGGCATATTTTTAATGAATAAGACTGGCTCCACATTTAACATGCTGGTATAAAGACTAAGCTTGTACAATTCACAAATTATTATTCAATACACATTTAATAATGACCAACATTTGTCTTTGGGACCAAAACATAATTCATTATAAGAGATCAAATGAAAATTAAAATAATTATAGTATTTATTGATCACTTAGTTGATGCTTTTATCATTTTATCATTTAATTCTCCCTAGAATTTTAGATCTTATTGATCTTATTTTACAGATGAGGTTAAAGAGCTTGTCCAAGGTCCTGGAGCTAGGCAGTGACTGAGCTGGGATTAATCCCAAACTGGAGAGATGTCAACCAACTTCTTAGAGTGTGCTCTTTGCCCTCTGCTTCCTAGAGGTAGGAGACAGCTGGTCACACCAACATTTAACATTTGTAAATGGAGCTTTCTCATTCACTGGGAGCAGTTTAAATGGATTTTAGCTCCATGGGAAGAGAGCAAAAAAGATGATTTAAGCAGATACTGTCTTTCTCTATTCCTGCTGCGGACATTAACCCTTCACAAGGAGATAGATTTCCTTTCTACACTTTTGTCTCCTTACCTAAAATTCTCCTCATCAATCTCACTCCAACCAACTCCCCCATCTATCTGGTTCCTTTACAACTTTGTTGAAGAGTCAGCACCTCTCGGGGCCTTCCATGACCCTCCACATCACACTGACCACTCCTTGCTGTCTGTACAATTTCAGCATAGCCCATTTTTGACTTTCTGCACCACTGGCCTGGGAGCTGCCTGAAGGTAGAGACTACGTCTGATTCACTCCTGTTTCTTCAGGGACTAGTTCAGTTTCTAGTACATAATAAGTGCCTAGAATATACTTATAGACTAAATAGATAAAAATGAGTGTTTAAATTAAAAAGCATTAAGGCTTTTGGACTTCCATTACTTAACTGTGTCTGGTGTATAGCAAGTACTCAAAATGTTTGCTAAATGAAGTGTTTCAGCAGATTAGAGGTTTTAGCCAGAGTCCTAAGCAGTAGTTGTTTTATAGAAAACCATAAGCTTAAGTATTCTCCAAATTAACATATTTCTTTTAAAGCATCTTTAAGAAATGAAATGCCCTTGTATTCCACAAAGAACAAAAATATTTTTATTTGTGCCTAATGAGGGATAAGATGTACTGTTGACTTTTTCCCATTTGAAAGCCAATGTACTCACCTGCAACATTGACCTACCAGTTGTTCGGAAGTAAGATTAAGCTTACAGCTATATTTCTATTTCTCTGGCCTATATTTCTTGTTGAAAAAAAGAATTTTGACTCTCATATTTTCATACATGCAGACCCAGTGAAAAGCCCTGAGACTGAAGATCTACCTTTTTAAGTAGAGAGCAGGGAAAGAAAGAGGCTGGTCACTCCAGTCTAGTGATGATCAGAGTTTATTATTCAGGGAAACTTACCTATGAGACATGTCTTCAGTGGCTGCAAGATGAAATGGATCCCCCCATGTCACTTAGCAGGTGCCAAAAATTATACATGGTAAAAGGGAGGAATAGTCACAGGTACTAATACGTGAACACTACCAGTTATGGGAATTTAACTTTATACAGTTGACCAGGTCAGGACAACTTGTTCCAGGAACTAGCACACAGCAGGAGATAAAGGAGGGCTGCTGATTTATATCATAATGGACATCAATTATGATTGGACAGTCTCTCAGAGGGGTTTGTAGAAAGCAATCTCTGTTTAGCTTGGGTCCAGCTTGTGGGACAGACAGCAATCACATCATGGAACAGTCTTTGCTCCACACCATGTTCAAACTCCCAGGTAGATGGAGGCTTGGTATGAGGAAGAGGTAGCCATGTGGCCAGATGGAATATATTTACTCAACTTTATTGTCATGACAACTTGGCTAGTCTCAGAGCATTCAAGAATAGGGCCAATGATAGCCACAAGGCCAGGGAGTGACCCCCTTGTCCAGTTTTCTCATTTCATAATTAAGGGAAATGGAGACCCAGGGATGTGAAGTTTCTTGCTCATAGTTACATAGCCCATGGCAGAGTTAGAACTAAACACCAGTTCTTTAGAGTCTAAGTGTCATTTTCATTTTCAACACATTATTGTTGTCCATAAACTATTGAATGAATACACTACAGGTTTACTGGAAATAATAGCAGTGCTTCTCTCCTCTACTTTTTTTCTGATATCATAGAACAAGGTCTACATATTCTGGGCTCAGCCAATCCTGGGTCTACCCAGAACAACACATGAGGATCCCAATCACCTCCAAGCAGTGCACACAGGAAGAGCAAGTCTCCTGGGCACCTGCTTTTCTGCTTATTTAAGAGTTCTCTCAAGTTCAACATGGTCCAATTCTAGCTTAGTCATAATCATGACTAAACGTAATCATGTGGAACCATGATGTATGCCTAGACATTGCTTACCCAGAAAGGGCTGATGCTGGCAGAGGAGGGCATGTTGAATGCCCTGGAGCCTTCTATTTGAAACACACTGAAAGTCCATATTTAACTAAGACTCTCAAGTGTCAAGTCTATTTCTCTGCCTTTCTACTTTCAGGGCACAGTTTCCTTCTTGTTTTTGAAAAGTATACCTTTAATCCTTCCCTAGTTCTCTATCTGTTAAGTTAGTTCTTTGATGGCAAAGTTGGTTAACCAACTTTGGCTAACTGAACAGGAAGTAATTCTGTGGTAGGCCCCTAGGGGCTACTAGGCAGGGGGAGACTGTGAGATGCTAGCAGGAGCAGCATAGTCAGGAGGCTGTCCCAGGACCAAGAACTAGGGGATCAAGGTCCCTTGTCTTTGTTTCAGGTTCACACTCCAGGCTGAGACTATCTGGCAGATTTGGCTCTAGTCACTTGATTAAAGTGAGTGATTCTAAGCTCAGATCATATCCTATCTTAGCTTGTGTTCCTTGAGAAGCAGACCATGAGATGATAATTCAAGTACAAGTAGTATATTTTGGAGGTTAGGGCACTGGGATGGTGAGACAGGAAAGGGAAGGCAGCCAGGTGCCTAACCAAGTCAGCTGCCACACTAGTCACCTGAGGTTTAAGCCCACAGGGGAACTCAGAACCTATGTGGAACCCATATTGCAGAGTATCCCACCTAAGGAGAGAGGGAGCTGGGATTTCTGTCCATTGGATCTCTTCAATGATTGTCCCATAGCTGTTGAGGGCGAGTATTGGGAGTCCATCCTCAGGCACTTCTGAAATAGTACGGGTAGGAGCACAGTGATCTGAAAAAGAGAAACAAAGCCTGGCAGCTGGAAGCCAAGCTAACGTGGTGTATTAATTTCTATCATTTCCCTATTAATTTCCTGATTACCACAAACTTAGAGACAAAAGACACAAATTTATATACTGGAGATCAGAAGTCTAAAATCAAGGGGATGGAGTCAGCATTTTTTTTGGAGGCTTCGAGGAAGGATCCACTACTTCCTTACCTTTCCAGCTTCCAGCAGTGATCTCCATTCCTGGGCTCACAGCCCTTTCCTCCATCTTCAAAGCCAGCAAAATAGTATTGGCTCCCTCTGACTCTGCCTGTTTCCCCTTCATGTGCCTTTCTTCTCCTCTGACTCTGACCCACTTGTTTTCCTCTTATAAAGACCCTGTTATTACACTGGGCCACCAGGATATTGCAGGAGAATCTTCCCATCTCAAGATCCTTAAGTTCATCACCTCTGCTAAGTCCCTATCTTCTATGTAAGATAATATATTCACAGGCTCCAGAAATTAGGACATGGACATCTCTGAGGGATAGTTATTCAGCATACCACACAGGTAAGTCCTCAGGCTGCCAGCCT
This sequence comes from Anoura caudifer, assembly GCA_004027475.1. NCBI lineage: Eukaryota > Metazoa > Chordata > Mammalia > Chiroptera > Phyllostomidae > Anoura > Anoura caudifer. The sequence continues at coordinate 141,228 of PVKU01000626.1, forward strand.
TTATCTGGGGACAGGTGGGGCTGGAGGGGAAGTTGTATGTCCTTCATTGACCAGCCAAAGAAGGACGTATACGTTCTACAGAAAAACATTTTCTCCTTTTTTCATAGAAGTCGTCCTCTTTGCTCTCTCTATTTGTTTTAAAACAAAGTCAGATGAAGGAAAATAAAAGCCTTCACATCTTTGATCTCAGACCTGTGGACTATGAGACCCACTAAAGACCCTGACATATCCTGAAAGTGATGCTCACACAGCTGGGAGCAGTCCAGATCGCTGACCCCACCCTCGCCTTTCCCAACTGAGAGCTTGTTTGCACCCATTTCAACCATCAGCTCCAAACTGACAACTTGACTTCCAAATCAAATGCTTGTGACACACATGACATAGGAGTTCCCTAAATATTCACTGAAAGAAAGAAGGGAGAAAGCAGAGAGGATGCAGATAATGATGGAACCTTGTGTGTGTGTGTGTGTGTGTGTGTGTGTGTGTGTGTGTGTGTGTGTGTGTGTTCACATTCAGCTCCTCTGCATCATAGTAAAACCCTGTATATAAAAAAAGAGGTGCAGCTGGCCTGGAGTCTTTAAGCAGAAGGGGCCCTGAAATTTATTTCAGGTTACCCCTTGGCAGACATAATCAATCTATTCTCCTGCTTCTCCCTGGCTACTGATGTTCACAGTGCTGAGGGTGGAAATTGGGATCCAGGGATCCCAGCACCTGGCCCTTCCTGCTCTTTGGTACTCAGTGTCTTGCCCTAGCCCTAGGCAGAAGCAGAGCCTGCCTGGGGAAATGTCCTGACCCCATCTTGGTGGCCTGATGGGCCTCTTCCTAAAGGCCTGGTATTTCTTGAGAGACTGAGTTTCAGCTGCAGGGCAAAGCTATCATCCTGGGTTACTCTAGGAACAAATTACAAGAATCACTTTCCCAAATGCCCTCCCTCGATACAGTTCCCACAGTCCAAGAAAGGAAATCTATCTCAATCAATCCCACTGGCTCTGGCATCAAGCCCCTAACCCCTTCCGAGACTCCTGCACCACAGCTCCCAACTGCTCTTCAAACCTGACTTTTTCTGTGTTCCTGTTGAAGGAGCTAAATGAAACATGTTTAAGCTATGTGTTTGTTTACAAACAGAAAGCTGTCTTATCCAGTTAACCAAATGTTAGCTAATGGCAGTGTCTTCCAGATACAACATTCCAAGTGGGTGGAAAACCCATAGTCCTCTTTCCCCAGAAAAAAAAACACTCTTGCTCTGTTGATAATCTTTTTGTTTTTGGTCCTGGCTCTAAGCTATAATATGGAAAAAACCTGAGGAATGAACGACTAAAACTAAAAAATATTTTTTCAGTTATATTTTCTGTGGGAAAAACCTTTTCATTTTATTTTTCTTATTACTAGGACTCCCACAGTACTTCACAATGTCAGCTAGACCTTTAGTTTCCTGTTTGTTCTGCTTATTTGTCTAATGCAAAACTAAAAAGGAGATGAAGATTTAAGTCACTTTCTCAACTCTTTGCAGTAGGCTGGGTGCTGACCCTGAGTCTTAATCAAGAATCTTCACTCCGTCTCCTTAGGTGATTTTAGTAAATGATTGGCAATGCTTGGCCAATCAAGTGGCCTGGCAGAGGAGGAACTTCATCCCAACACAAGGATGTTTTTCCCCCACTTAGTCTTCAGAAAGCATAGGTAGTGTTAGAGTGTAAGAGGGGCCTGAGTACAGTCTTTGCCGTCAGTGCCTGCCTCAGCCAGCTGCTCCTGAGATTCCCCAAAGCTATTTCCATTTTCTGTGGGGTGTGGCCGGAGGTACTACATCTACCCTCAACTTTCCCACTTACTGCATTTGTAAAGATTTAAGTATATTTGAATGTGTTTCAGCTTGACACCCACCCCCTTCCTCTGCCCAGGGGGACAAAGCTCTCAGAAGGATGTGGAATTTGAAGCAGTGCCCTGCTGCCTGGAAGCTTTCACGAAAAACAAAAAATGTTACAGCCAAGCCACATGTGTATAGCGTTGCCCCTTTAATGTCTCCCTCTGCTCTTGGGATACAGTGGGAACCCTTTCTGTGGCTCAAGAGGCTCTGAAAACCCCAGTAAAATTCTGCTTCTTAACTCCCATCACACTTAACCTGCTTTGTCAATGTCTATCTTGTCTGCTTGTTTTTAAGCTCCAGGAAGGAAGGGACCATGTTTTTCTCATTCACAGCTTTATCCCCAGGGTTTAGCAGTGTTTCTGACACATAGCAGGTGAGCAATTATTGTTTGTTGGAAGAGTGAATGGGAACAAATTACTTCTTTAGTTGACTGGAGTAGTAGACAAAGGCCTGAAGCCCAGAGGATTTGGGGAAGCTCAGATCACCAGCCTCCTCCAGACCAGTATTGTGGAAACTGAATTTAGAGGCTCTTGCTGCAATGTGTATCCAAGGCCACTTAGGGGAAAATGATTTAACACGCCTGAAAGGAACATAGAGGCTGAGGTTTCTTTCTGTTGGTTTATCTAAGCACATGTGGCAGAAGTGGGCACCACCTGTCTTCAGACCTGGTCCACAGCAGATGTAGGTAGATGAAAATGGGTCTAGTTTCTTTCCTTTTCTTGGAACAGAGTTATATCTAATCTTCTTTTTTGGGTAGTTATGCTGGGATGGGCTTGAATCAGGTAACACTGACCTCCAAAAGGTTGAAGAAGCACATTCAATGACAGCTCATACACTGACTGTGCGCCCTCCCCCCCAACCTTTCCAGGTACCCATCTGCCTGCAGACACCTAGGTTGAAACTCCAACCACAGAGCCCTTCTGGGTTGTGATCTACTTCAGATGTTCTCAGGGGAGCAGAAGCAGGCCTGTGACACCCAGGATCCTTTAGATGGCTGTATTGCCTTTCTTTCCAGTAACACATTGCTTCTCCCAGAGCACAGAGCTCTGCAGTTGAAGGCAGCTGCCTGTGTGACAAACAAACCCAGAAAAACCAGAGTGAGGCTTTGTATCTCAGACTTGCGTGGGACACTATGTGGTTTGGGTTTCATCCATATTTCTCTATCTGGGAGTATAAAGATGTGCTGGAATGTTCCTCTGGAACACAGCTGGGACCAAGCCTGTTGGCTTCCAGACTACATGGAGACAGCATGGTCTGATGCAGAGGCACTGGGCTAGTTTGTCAGAAGACCTGGCTTTTGTCCCATTTCTTACATTACCCGAGGATAGTAAGATTGCATTACATGGCCACAGTTCTTCCTTCCCTCTCCACCCTTGTCATGGTTTACTGGGGGTGCAGTATCCTGCCTGCCTCATTGGCTGTGGGCTTGGTCATGTGATTTGCTTTGGCCAATGGGAGGTGGACATGCTAGGATGCAAGTTATAAGCTGAGGCTCAAAGGGCCCTCACAGCTCACTGCTTTTCTGCTTTTGTCAGCACCGTGAAAAGAATTTGCCCTGGAAGGCTGCTAAAACCTCCAGAGGAGACAAGTCTCACAGGACTACTGGCCAATCTGCAAGCCTGTGAGCGAGAAACAAACTTCTATTGTTGCAAGTCAGAGTTTTGTGGTTGCTTGGCACTAGGCATTATTGCAGCAATATCCGATTAATATAAAAACCTTCAAATTCCTTAATTTTACTTGGATTTAGTGGAGTTTCATTTGGCCTGAGGTATGATTTGTGTGCAATAAAATGAAAAGATCTTACAATTCTAAACTCTATTTAAGGAACTTCAACAGTGTTATATGCAGCCACCCAAACAAGCTATTGAACACTTTCTATCATTCCAGCAAATCTCTTCATATCCCTTCAGAACAATTCTGTCTCCCCCACTGAAGAGGCAACTTTCTGCTTTCAAGCACTAGAGTTGAGTTTTACCTGTTCTTGGGTTTCATACAGTATAGCCTCTTTGAGTCTGGCTTCTTTTGATTAACATAATTTTTAATAAGATTTATTTATGTTGTGTACATTAGTTTGTTCTCTGTATTGCAGACTAGTATTTCATTGTATGGATACAGTACCACAATATACCACAATTTGTTTTCACATGTACCTGGTGACAGACAACTGAATTGTTATCAGATTTAGGATATTCCTAATAAACTTGCTTTGTGTGCACATGCTTTCAATTTCCCTCTTTATATATCTGGAAATGAAATGATCACATAATAGGGCAAATGGTTTTCCAAAGTGGTCAATCACATTACTTTAAAAAATTATTTTATCAGTTATGCTATTACAGTTGTCTCATTTTTTCTCCCCTTTATTTCCTCCTCTCTGCCCTGCACCTCCCCTTCTACCATCATTCTCCCCCCTTAGTTCATGTCCATGGGCAATACACATAAGTTCTTTGGCTTCTCTATTTCCCATACTATTCTAAACCTCCTCTTATCTATTTTGTACCTACAATTTATGCTTTTATTCCCTGTAGCTTTTCCCCCATTCCCCCCCTCACTCCCCACTGATAACTTTCCATGTGATCTCCATTTCTGTGACTCTGTTCCTGTTCTAATCGTTTGCTTAGTTCATTTTTTTTTTAAGGTTTGGTTGTTGATAGTTGTGAGTTTGTTGTCATTTTACTGATTCTATTTTTGATCTTTATCCTAGATAAGTCCCTTTAACATTTCATATAATAAGGACTTGGTGATGATGAACTCCTTTAACTTGACCATAACTGGGAAGCACTTTATCTGCACTTCCATTCTAAATAACAGCTTTGCTGGATAGAGTAATCTTGGAGGTAGGTCCTTGCCTTTCATGACTTTGAATACTTCTTTCCAGCCCCTTCTTGCCTGTAAACTTTCTTCTGAAAAATCAGCTGATAGTCTAATGGGAACTCCTTTGTAGGTAACTGTCTCCTTTTCTCTTGCTACTTTTAAGATTCTCTCCTTATCTTTAATCTTAGCTAATGTAATTATGATGTGTCTTGGTGTGTTTCTCCTTGGGTACAACTTCTTTGGGACTCTCTGAGCTTCCTGGACTTCCTGGAAGTCTATTTCCTTTGCCAGGTTAGGGAAGTTCTCCTTCATTATGTTTTTAAATAAGTTTTCAATTTCTTCCTGTTCCTCTTCTCCTTCTGGCATCCCTATGATTCAGATGTTGAATCATTGTCCTAGAGGTTCTTAAGCTTCCCCTCACTTTTTTTTGAATTCTTGTTTTTTCGTTCTGTGCTGGTCAAATGTTTATTTCTTCCTTCTACTCCAAACCATTGATTTGAGTCCTGGTTTCCTTCCCTTCACTGTTGGTGTGCTGTACATTTTCCTTTTTTTGCTTTTTATAGCCTTCACTTTTTCCTCTATTTTGCAACCATACTCAACCATTTCTGTGAGCATCCTGATTACCAGTGTTTTGAACTGTGCATCTGATAGGTTGGCTGTCTTTTCATTCCTAAGTTGTATTTTTTTTTTTTTCTGGAGGTTTGATCTGTTCTTTTATTTGGGCCTTTATTTTTTTTTATTTTTATTTTTTTTTGTCTCAGTGAGCCTGTTACATAGTAAGGGTGGAGCTTTAGGTATTCACCAGGGTGGGGAAACCCACTTCACTGCATTAGGGTACTGTATGTGGAGGAGTGGTCTGAGAGGGAATAATGCTGCTTGCTCAGCTCTTGACTGGCTTTCAGTCACTTCTTCTGCTACGGAGAAGCAAATTGGACCCTTCTGGTGCTGATTCCCAGGTGGATGTGTTTGTGTACATTCTAGGATCCTGTGGGTCTCTCCAACGAACTCCCCTGTGAGGCTGGGAGTTTCTCCTGCCACTGCAACCCCCACAGATTTTTTCCGTCAGAGGCTTTGAGGCTTTATTTCCTGCACTGGAACCCTGGATTGTGTGGTCTGCCTCACTCCCTGGTTGTTCCTCCAGGTTTATCTGCATGCTCTGCCAGCAAGTCCTCTCTACACTGGCTGCCCATCTCCACCCCTCCTAATGGTCTGGATGAATATTTCTTCTTTAACTCCTTGGTTGTTAGATTTCCATACAGTTTGATTTTCTGGCAGTTCTGGTTATCTTTTATTTTTATATTTGTTCTTGTCCTTCTTTCGGCTGAGTGAGGAGGCACAGTATATCTACCTATGCCTCCATCTTGGCCAGAAGTCAACCACATTACTTTTGATTAACAATGTATTATAATTCTAGTGCCTTCACACACTTGTCAACATTTGGTGTGTTCAGTCTTTTTATTTTTAACCCTTCCAGTGGATGTATAGAGGCACCTTGCTATGGCTTTAATTTTTTTTCCCTGATAAGTAATGGTGGTGAGCATCTTTTCATGAGCTTATTGACCATTACTACAGCTTCTTGTATGTGTCTGTATAAGCTTGTATAAGCTTTTTGCCCATTTTTTCAATTGCATTTTTGGTTTTATTGTTTAGTTGTAAAAGTTCTTTATGTGCTCAGGACAAAAGTCTTTATGCATTGCAAATATTTTCTCCCAGATTGGTCTATCAATAATAGAAAATTTAATGTTGAAACCTCTATTATTGTGATCTGTCTATTTCTTTCTTTAGTTATATTAGTTTTTACTTAATGTGTTTTGAAGTTTTGTGACTCAATGCATCACTTATTTAGAATTGTCTCCTAGATATATTTCTTCTTTTACATTATAAATTCTCCCTTTTTTCTCTTATAATACTGTCTTGAACTTTACTTTGCCTCATATTAATATAGTCATTCCAGCTTTTACTTGCTATTGTTTATATTTTTTCTGCTTTTACTTTTAGCCAGTTTGTGTCTTTATAATTGAAGGGTCTCTTTAGACAGGAAATAGCTCAGTTTTCCTATTTTGTCTGGTCAGACACTGTCTGTCTTTCAATTGTATGTGGCTTTCTGTATTTTTAACTTAATATAATTATTGTTGTAGTGGTTTATGACTACCATTTGATGTTTATTTTTATTTTCAGTTTGCCCATCTGACCATCCTTCCTTCACTTCTCCTTTCCTGACTTCTTTTGGGTGAATCAAGTATTTTTTTTAGTATTCCATTTTATTTTATCTCTTAATTTTTCTTAGCTATATCTCTTTGTATCACTTTTATCAGTTGAATTGGATTATAATAAACATTTTAAAATGATAACAGTCTACTTTTACATATTATATTCTTTCTCACTGTAAGAATTTGTAGCTTCATAGTTAAATTTGCTTCCCTCCTGCCCTCTATTCCCTTTGTCATTTATTCTTACCATTATATGCTATAAACCCTACAGAGTTCTTTTAGTATTTTTATTTTAATCACCAGACTTTTAAAGGACTTTAATTATAATATAATTATATAATATATCATATAATATGAAAATTTAAAAAGTATTTTCAATTTATTCACATGTTTACCCTTTCTGGTATTCTTCATTTTTTACCAGGGATCCAAGTTTCCATCTGATATTTTTGCACACTGATATTGAGTGTATAAAACATCTTTTACATTCTCTTGTAATGTGGGTCCCTGTCTACAGAGGAGTCCTCTGCCTCCACCACTGTGCTAGGGATGACAGCAGGCACATGATTCTCTTCTCTCCTAGGACAAGATTGTTACTTTCTATGTTTAGCTCATTTAGGTTTCTTTGTGTCCTAAGCTCTCTGATAGGTTTGGAAAAATATTGTAAAATTCAATCCTTTTGCATTCAAGACAGTGACACTGCCTTGAAACTTTCAAAATATGAAATAGAAGGCCAGAATTTAGTTTGTTCATTATAAAGTGAGAAGTTTAAACTCTATTCATCTATTTGGTCAATAAACATTTCTGAGCAGCCACTCCAGAAGTTCAACATCCAAATTATAGAGAAAAATAAAGCTTTTCTCTCAGTAATTTCTTAGGATAAGTTTTAAATTTTTAATATGATCCTGACCATCACATTTTTAAATGCTATTTTATACTTTGCATTTTTCTATCTTGATGCTTGATAATTCTTAATACTTTTTATGATTTATGTTTCTGATTGATTCTTAGCTGCATACAGGGATGGTCCATTCATTTTGAAGTGGGTGATTTTCCTTCCATGTGCGTCACTTCTCCCACCCTCCCTTCTACCCTGCAAATGCCTTTTCTCCCAGGGTCAACGACCTTCTCTTTTCCCTCTCTTGAAGGCACCCTGAGACAGCTCTTTACTCCACTCCATCTCAAAATCCAAAAAGACCCATCATTTGGACACATGTATAAATATTTTTGGTTTATGTCTGAAGTATTTAACTATTTCCAGGTTTGAATGTATTAAGTGAATTCTTGGATACTCTTACTGCTTCTGAATGGCTGGTGTTCATTTTGATTGGTTAGTGCCTATGCATTACTAGTTACTAATTATTTTGTAAATCACTTCAGCAGGATTATCAGTATTTTGCATGGTGCCTACCTCATAGTATAGAAGATACTGTCCAGAAAGTATTCAGCCATGTGCTATGAAAACTAGAGGCATTTATTGAAGAAGATACAAGATATAGGAAACATTGTACATAAGACAATGATAGCTCAGTCCTCTTCAAAGCAGGAATCTTGAGACTTCACACAATTCTCCCAGTTGCCATCAGCTGCTCCATTGTATTTTCCTGAATCTTATCCATGGTCTGAAATCTCTTCCCTTTCAAAGGTAATTTTAGTTTTGGGAAAAGCCAGAGGTTGCAGGGTGCCAAATCTGGGCTGTAGCGAGGCTGGATCACCTGGGTGATTTGATGTTTTACCAAAAAAAAAAAACTCTTCATAAGACATGATACATGAGCAGGCATGTTGTTGTAATGAAGCTGCCATTCACCAGTTGCCCATAGCTGCAGCCTTCTGAATCATCCAAATAGTTTCCAAGAGGAATGTTCAAGCTTAATGCAAAATTTGATGCAGATTCATTGCTCTAGTTGCTCAGTCATTTTGAATGTGATGGCCACACAGTACACATGCTTACTCAATTGTGTCTACTGCCCCCACTGACTAGTACAGTGAAGTCATCATTGTTCACACAAGCACAATCCAGTCCACTTTCCTTGGCTGCCAGGTTACATTTATGTTGCACAAACTTGTCTCATTATATTAACAATGGCTGGACCTTTTCAGGATAGAACTTGTATACTCAGTACATATTTGTTGAAGCAGGTAAATAACTTCAGGGTGGTTGCATGGGATGGTACAGGTTTTCCAGCTGCTAGGCCCTGTTCTATGCACTGGAATACAAAGATAAATGAGGCACTGTCCCTGGCCTTAATTGGGATCCATACATGTGTGTTTCACATCCACCCATTTGAAACTTTTGTTTTGGCTACTGCTGTGGCCACCTACTGCATACCAGTGCCTCCTAAGTACACTTGCTATACCCCATAGCTCTTGCTTTTCACAATTATAGCCAATACTCTCTGAATCTACCCTTGATCACTGGGGTGAAGGGCTTGGAGAGTAAATACTCTTTTTTTTTGTAGGCAGACAGTTCTGGCACACTTTATATAGTCCCTTAGAGGATAACCACTGGATAAAGCCCAGTTATTGCATATGGTGTTGATCAGCTCACTTCTGGGATTGCCTTTCCCTCCTCTTCTATTTTCCCAGTCCCAACTCTTGCTCCTTGGGATCACTTCCCAAAGTGAAGTCCCTGGATGCAAGTGTTGTCTCTGCCTTTTGTAAGTCCTGGGCTGAGCTAACTTGTAAACAAGTAATCACAGTACAATGTCATCACTATGTTAATCATCAGGACCATGAGAACTAGAGAGTTCTTTACCAAAAAATTACATTTGAATTTTACTTATCCTTAAAGATGAGTAGAAGTAAGGCAGACAGATGAGACTGATGAGGGCATTCCATGCTGAGAGAACAGTATAGAAAGGCAAGGATGGTAGGCAGCCTCCAGGATGGTCATCAGTGATCCCCACCTCTTGGAATTCACACCCTGATGTAGTCCCCTTTCCCTCCCTTATTGTACCAGGACTGATCTGTGTGATTTAAAGGTATGTGTCTTATAGAATTGATGATATATTTCTTTTGAAATTGGGTTATAAAAGACTTCTACTTCCATCATGGGTTCTGTCCTTCTTGGGTCATGTACTATGGGTGTATACAGCTGCTATGTCATGAGAATACTCAGGATACTCCAATATTTATGGAGAGGCCATGTGGTGAGGAACTAAAAAGTCTTTGGTCAACAGTTAGTAAGGAACTGTCAGCAATCACATAAGTGAGCTTAGAGGCAAATTGGCTCCAGGCAGGCCTTCAGATGACTGAAGCCCTTGGCCACCAGCTTGACTGCAACTTGTGTGGGACCTGAAGCCAGACAACCCTGCTAAGCTGCTCCTGGATTGAGGCAAAAGATGTTTGGGATAATTTGTTATGCAACAACAACAAAAAAACCCCTGTGCTGAAAGGAATTGTGAGAAAATGATGCATTTTGGAAATGTAAGTGGGTTTTTTTTAGATCATTCCCACTCTGAAAATAAAAGAAATGCATTGTCTTTGGAGACACACTACCCATGGTCCCTCTTCTGGTGTGTACTAATTTTCTGATATGGGGCAATTTGCTTGGCTTTTAAGCTTTAATTTTCTCAACTGTAATATGGGAATAGAAATCATAACAATCTCATATAATCCATATAATTGTGAGAATTAAATAAGATGGTGCATATGAAACTGATATTATTTTCCTTGCTCATGATGAACATACAGTAAATCTTAGCTGTAATTATTCTTACAGAATGATCCCAAGCTCCAAACTTCAATTGCAAAGATAGGTTATACAATAAGGTCATAGATTTCCTTTCTCTGTGTTTTTTTTTTAAGTCCCTGTTAGCAGTTTTCAAGAATAAATTCAACAGAAACTTTCCCCTTTTCTTCTTAATCAACTGAGTTCCAGGAGTCTAAGAATTTGAAGAAGTGTGAAGGTATACTCGATACCTTTAATTAGTAACTGCTAATACATTTCCTCAATGTGCCAACAAAAAGGTTGAAAGTAATCAGTTGATAACAGGTTAATTAACTCAATCTTTTATAGTTCAGAACAGTCTGGGCTGCATTTCAAAACTCTGTATTTTGGGCAGAGAACCTCATTTCCTTCACCCCCTTAAAGAAAGAGAGAGAAAGAAAACTCAATCCAAACTAAGCTGAGGACAAATAAGCAACCAAAGTCAGGAAAACTGGCTGACAACCCAGCTTATCCCCTTTTTCCTTAACATCTTTGCATCCCCAGGGATGGCAGGGGCTGGTGCCAGGAGTGCTGCTGAGAGGACATAGTCTGAGCCAGGCCATCTGCAAGCAGAACTCTGGATGGAGTGGAGTAGGAGAAGTACCAGTTAGTGCCCTGGGGCCAGCCCACAGTAACATTACCCATTTGGTGAAAGTTCTCTGAATGGCCTTGGCTTCTCCTTCTTTCCTCCCTCTTCACCACCTTCTCTAATGCTCCTAAAGATTCTGTGTCTAAAAGGCATCTATTTTCTCTGTCATTTCTCCCTATAGACTGCCACTCCCAGGGGCATTTGTGCTTAAAGTTCCTCTGTCCTCCCTGAGAGGAGAATTTTAAGCATCAGGGGCAGATTTTTGTCTGAGTGTCCAAGAACTTCTCAAAACCCAGGGAATTACCCCTGGGTGGGGTGTTACCGAGAGCATGCCTCAGGATCCTTACAGCCTAGAGTGCAAGACTGGGACACAATGACTGAGCCCAGAGAAGAGCTAAACCTCTGGGAAGGCAGACTGACATTAGTATGAAGTTTAGTGAAGTTTGATGTTAGGAGATTCAGTTTAAGGAAAGTATTTCCCTTTTGTTCCTTGTTAAGCATAGCACTTAGAGCCTGGGCTTCTTTGTGTCAGAGTTTTGTTATTACATCAGATAAGCCTTATAAAGAAAATCTTTATAGCTACTTTTCTTTGTCTCCCAACCTGGCAGTGACTACTTTTTGGGCTTCTCTGATTACCCATAATGCCCACTGCAGTGTGGGGTAGGGGGACAGGTGAACTGCATGGTGGCTTGGTGATTACACAGCTTTGGGAGGCATGGAAGGGCCTCTAGTTCCAGCATGGACAAGGCAGTATTCAAGATGGTGAGGGCAGCTTGAAGAAATGGTGCCTAGCCCTTGTCCAGGACCTAGGATCTGAAAACAAATGAAACAAAAAACCAAACAAAAAAAAAAGGAAATACTCTCTTTTTTCTTTCTTAATTCTTTAAAATATTATTTATTTATTTTTAGACAGAGGTGTAGGGAGGGAGAAAGAGAAGGAGAGAAACATCAATGTGTGTTTGCCTTTCACTCACCTGCTACTGGGGATCTGGCCCACAACCCAGGAATGAGCCCTGACTAGGAATCAAACCAGTGACCCTTAGGTTCGCAGTCTGGCGCTCAATCCACTGAGCCACAACAGCCAGGACACGCTCTCTTTTTTCTTTCATCTTTATGTCTCAATCTTAAATCTTCAGAGAAAGGAGAAGAATCATGGAAAATAGTGAGAAAAAATTGAGGAGAGGCTGAAGGGAGGAGTTCGTGGATTGGTGGGTGCTTTGAAGGAGTTTGCATCCTCACAAGGAGCGGCACAGCAACTGACAGAAGACACACTGTCACTCTCCCCCCAGCAGGACTGTCACCCCTCTGCATGCAGGGAGAGAACTGCCTATTGTCAGGTGTTCTGGTGTATCTGTGGGGGCATGCCTGCATCCTGTGAAGCTGTGGTGGAAGTGTTTTGTGTTTTTGCCAGTCTGAATCATTGTAATCTTGGAAAGGATGATCCTGGAGGCTAGGAATGTCTATTTTTACTGATGTCATCTGGTCCACTGACTAGTGTCATGAAAAACATGCACTTACTGATGCCTTCAAGCACAGTGTATCATTCCTAAGTGTGTTTTAGTGCAAAGATCAATATTACTGGGACACTGGCTCAGTGAAACAAGCACTGTCCAGACCCCAGAGGCGGGCATACAGACTTGGCTAATGACACACTGGACTCTTCCCAGCCACCAAGTCCACTCATGCCAAATGAGAGCATCACATTGTATGAGTTCATTCTCCCCTTGTTCCTCCATCAGTGTTGATATTTACTTTATACCAGCTCTTTATAGGTCAAAATCATGTGGCATGAAAAATGCATTGCTATGTTATGCCACAACCTTTGGAATTAACTAGATTTCTAAGTCTTACTCCTTTCAAACTTGGGTCATGACTTGCAATTTTATAACCAGCTCTTCCTGCTCAAGTCATACCCAACCCACCTTAATTTATGATTTCTATGCTGTTGGGAAAAAATATGAGTCATGCCTTTAGAAACTTGAAATATCATCAATACTTGCTGTCATGTACACACAGCTATGGGCCCATAATATAAACTTCTATGAGCAGATTGGGGAAATGAATCATTAGGCAAACAACATAATAGTAATTAGTTTCAACTCATATACTGTTTTCAGTGTGCCAGGCACACATGCTATGAGTTGTATGTACTAATTCTTTTAATCCTCACAACAACCCTATGGAGTGGGCTTTCGTTTTTACAGTTGAGGAAACGTACTGCACATGGGCAGTCAGGCTATGTAGGTCAGTGCCTCTGGGTTTTTCCAGACACACCCTCCAATATTCACAATCTCTGGAATTCAGTTCCGCAGAATCCACGTCATTAGTCACAGGGAGGACCGGATGCTACAGGCTTAATTTTTTCCCCTAAGTCTCCCAGAACTTCATTTCTGTTCTCTATGGAATGATAGTAATTTTATTTATATGGCAGATTATATTGGGCACTAAAATAGATTAATGAGAGTGTCTGGCACAATGAAGTTTTCTAGATAATACTGCTTTCTTCCTTTCCTTGCATTTCCTGCAACATTTCCTCTCTCCTCCCTCTACCTGATTCCTTTTGCTTGCTAAGTCATGCATTGTCTATTTTCTTACACTTCCCCAGAAGAAAAGTTATTATTCTCTTCATTTCTGTTATCCCCTCTTGTGATATGTTTTCTCTTTTCTACTCAGCTCTTTCTGGATTCACCAACTTCCTTAGGCTGAGATGCTCCAACATTCACATTCTTTGCAGAACAGCCCAGGGGAACTTTGAATACCCTGTCCCTTCCTGCTCAGTGCAATCACATCACAACATCCAAGCACAGTCATGTAAAAGTGGCAGAAACAAGAGTCAGGGAAGGTCAGTGGATTCTAATTATAAATAAAGCAAACCAGAGTTGTATAATTAGGTTGGAAGGGGCAGAGTTATAGCTGCTTTAAGGGTTGTGACTCAAACTGACAAAAGATAGGAAACTCAGGGAGACAGATATCTCATCAACTTTGCCTTTGATGGCCTGTTTTATTGCCTGATATTTTCTTCCCTTCAAAGCATTTTGATCTTCTAATTTCTGAATTTTCATTTTTAAGGCACTCAGTACTTTATACCTGGGAGACTGATGGACTCCTTTGAAACTTAAATAACCCAGAGGAGCCATCCAAACCTGTGGGTGGAGTATATATTCATGCATTTTTAAAAAGGCATATTATATACATCAGAGGCTTGGATGGCTTATTAGGAAGGGTTTGATGGTATGCAGTTCAGGATATAATGTGCTGTCCACGGACTAAGCTTTCTGGGGTCATATTAAAGCTGTTTTATTTTACTTTATAAACAAAGTAACATTTAAAGCCTAAAGCATTTACACAAAATGACTGACTAAACATTTGCATGGTTTCATTTTTGAAATCTAAGCCTTTTTCAAGTTAGATGAAAACTAGACATACCTGAGAGCCAATATGTCTTCCATGAAACTTAAAATAACCTTGGTAAATCTTCTATTTTTTTCTTTTAATTGACTAAGCTGAGACTGAGTTTTTAACTTTTGCCTCTGGAGGAATTTTTGTCCTTAATTCCCTATAATAAATTTTTGAGGTTGTTCATAGAAAATAAGCTTAAGTTTACTTTTTAGTGAACTAATTATCCTTTATAGTTTTCAGACTTTTTTTTTTTTTTGAAAGAAAGAAAAATGGTGAGCAGGATTTGGAAGGAAGCCAATGCGATGACCATGATTTGGAAACTAGATATTTAAATGAGAGAAGAGTGATCTCAGGGAGAGACACAAAACTCAGCTCTCTGCACCTTGTATAGATCTAAGACCCACATTTTCCCTAGTTCTTGCACATTCCAGTTCTTTGCTTCATTTATTTTCTGCAAAATTTATAGACATAAAACATATTTCTTACTTTGTTGCTGTCCAAATTGGCCACATAGAAATATCTAAACTACTATTGGGTCCATATGGCTAGTAAGCATCACTAAACGTTTATTTTTTCTGGACCTTGGGAAGCTACAGAGAGAAGCTGATTCAATTTTATCTAGAAAGGAGCAATCTCTCCTCCCTCAGTTTGTGGAGAAGGGTTGTATTGAAAGTGCTGCTAAGGGCATGAGAACCACGGGCTCTTCCAACCATCTTGAGAGTATTGTTGCTGCAAGAGAAGCTGCATGGAAAGGTGTTTTTTTAAAGCAGTATTTAAAAATAAACGTTAAGAGCTTCTAAGCTATTTAATACTTCATGGATGGAAATAGAGAAACGTGTTCCTCTGAAATGTGGAGAGTGTGTGAAATTCCCTTCTTTATGTCTCCTTAAAACTGGAAAAAAGTTTTTTTTTAACCTGTTTTTTTTTTTTTTTTCCTGGTAGCATTAGGTGTAGCATCATATTCAGGAAGAAAGGGTGAATTGAAAGGGGAGAGAAAAATTTATTGAACATGTACTATGTGCCAATCCAGCCAATCACTGTGCTAGGTATTTTACATACATCACTCATTTTGTGCCCCACCACCCAGCAAAGCAATAATTATTATCCCTATTTACAGGTAAAGAAATTGATACAAAAGGTGAGAAACTTAACCATGATATTATGCTGATTAGCAGATGTCTTGGTTCTGCAGCTAACTAGCTCTGTGAGCCGTTCCAATTAAAAGAGAATCTCTAATTTTTCTCCTTTTTCAAATGAGTGAGTTTGATTGGGGTCTTGTAGATTTTAGGACAGTTCCGAACTCTAATATTCCAAGTAGTTTCTCTGGATTCTATGACTGTTGGTGTTCCACAGAGCCTACAAACCCATCTGGTAGAACAGTTCCAGATGGTCCTCAGCACACAGGAAAGACCACAGTGCCATCTGGAACCTCCACTCTTAGATCTGGGGGAATCACCATAAGGAAGATGGCTTTGTTCTGCTTGGGGGAAAGTGAGGGGTATGAGTTGAGGAACAGCAAGCTAGTTTGCACAGGAAACATGAGGTGTGAGATTTATGGTCAGTAACTGAAGTAGTCTTGGTCACTACTCAGAGGTCCCTGACTCCTTTTCCTATTTGGACAGGGTGCCACAGCCTTCTACTTTATTCCAGACTGATAAACTAGCCTCATCTTTCTCCCCGATCTCCACCTTTCCTTAGTGCTTTCTAGCCTTCTCTCTAAATCTTTCTCTTACCCCTGGCCTCATTCATGATATTTTATGTAAACTTCTCCCAAGATTACTGTGCCACTCTTAAGATGATAAACTGGGTGATACTCTCAGGACTATGGTTAGTTACTCTGTGTCAGGCATAAAAGCAACATCTTCCAACACAGCCATCTCCTGATCCCCAGATCTTTGTGTTGTGGTAGATCTGTTTAATATAGGATTGGCTAAAAGGTTCATCTGGTTTTCTTCCATAAGATCGCTCTAATAGTGCTTAGTTGTCTTTAAATTTATTTTAAACAATTTTGTTAGATTGTATTGTGAAAACTGTCATATTGGCCTGCATTTTAAAAACACCAAATTAGTGTATTTTTGTGTAGCCATTTTAACATTGAAGATGGAAGAAAATAGTCAACATTTTGGCATATTATGCTTTGTTATTTCAAGAAAGGTAAAAACACAACTGAAATGCAAAAAAAGATTTGTGCAGTGTATGTAGAAGGTGCTGTGACTGATGGAATGCATCAAAAGTGGTTTGCAAAGTTTTGTGCAGGAGATTTCTCACCAGATGATGTTCCATGTTCTGGTAGACCAGTTGAAGTTGATAGCAATAAACCTGAGAAATTAATTGACAAAAATCACTGTTCTACTATGCAGGAGATAGCTGACATATTCAAAATATTCAAATCAATAAAGTTATTGTTGAAAATGAAAAATGTGTTTTTTATTTTACAGAAAAGACTAAATGGACTTTTTGGCCAACCCAGCAAATGTCTTAAATCTATCTCTTGCTACCTCCCTTATCATGCCTTTGGTGGTGACCACATGGTTTTCATCTGGATTCATGCAACTGCTGCCTCAGCTCCCACTCCAGCAGCAATCTTGAGATGCCAATCCCACAGTTCTATTTTCACCCCCCATAAGTCCCTTCCATGGCCCTCTTTTCCTTATATCTTTATCAGGCAGGAAAGGCAAACAGAAAACAAAAGCCCAAACCTCTGTTGTTTTTCCCCCATGCAGAGACATAATCATTCCTCTTTTCTGTATGAGGTCCTACTTATTTGATCTTGCTTGTACCCCATGAGGCTACCAAGTGCTTTTCCAAAATAAATACAGCTTCCTGCTTGAGAGAAATCTGGTATGTTTTTCAGAATAGTGAAGTGGGTGCATAATCAGAAATGGGGAGAAGTTGAAATGTCCCTGCCTTCATGTAATATGACTTATATTACATGAGTCAATCTGCCCATCACAAGTGCCAACAGAGGAGCATTTATTTTCACTGCAATAATGATATCAGTGCCACTGATTCAAAAGGAACATATTTCAAAGACAGCAGATTATATAATGTAAGAGTGAGAATTTACTGTTTTTATAATGATTCTGCTTACAATTGGCCTTCTTCATTTAAATTTTGCTATTACTGGGGCAAGATAGTGTGTTAGCCTGGCTCCTATATGGGAATTAATTGGAGTTATTCTTTACACTGGGCTTAATAATTTAAAAATTAATATACTGTGCAGACAGCAGTGCCTAAAGGTTATGGAGACTGACTGGTGAGCTGCAGGCATTTGAGCCTGCCAAACAGAATAAGAAATAAATAAAGCTAAATTACAGACTTATTAAAAATAAATTAGTGGTGCCAAAAAGCAAATTAAGATGCAGATAATCAATCTAATTTCAGGGTCTCTGGTGAGTGTCAGTGCTTAATTCTTCTCATGTTTTATGAAGGCATCTATTAATTAAAAATATGTATATAAAAATGATCCTACTACACAAGGTCTTTATTTCAAGAGGGATCAACTTCAATTAATATGACTTTTAGAAGATGGCTTTGATTTTATAGCAAAAGGCAAGACCTGCCTTCATGCCATCTAAATTAAAGCCAATTTTCATAAAATATCTATGGCAGTTGGAGAGAGCATTTGCCTCACTTTCCTCCACTTCTATTTTTTCCATTTCCTCTTTTGGCTTCTTGTGACCAATTTTAAACTCTCCATC
The DNA here is from genome assembly GCA_004027475.1 of Anoura caudifer. Taxonomy (NCBI): domain Eukaryota; kingdom Metazoa; phylum Chordata; class Mammalia; order Chiroptera; family Phyllostomidae; genus Anoura; species Anoura caudifer. Next base: position 159,511 of record PVKU01000626.1, read on the forward strand.
CTGTGTCCTTCTACTCCATGATTGTTCTTAATGAGGGCTTCTAGCTGGACATCAAAGCAGAGAAAAGAGTTGGATTCATGATAGATTTTGGAGAGAAAAGTTGTTAAATGAGTAGAGAGATCATGACCTAAAAGGGTAGATGGGTTCAGAGAAGTGCAGGGGCATAGCTGGATGCCAAGTCCTTGAAAAAACATATGGGAAGAAATTACGGAAGGATTTGAAGTCCTGTGAGTGTTAGCAGTTATGAAATGTATGGATCAGAAGAAAGAATGAGTTATCATAAAACAATTTTCTGATATCATTTTGCTTCTTTCTACTCAATATACTGGGGAAGAGGATTATTACATAGGGAATGGAAGCACAGACCCAAATGAAGTTTAGCTTTCACATCTATTCTTCTTACCAAACCTCTGACAGATGGTCAGAGAACAACTCAGTAGAGAGGCCGCACAGAGATGTGCCCTGCACTCTACAACTTCTGGAGTGAAAGGAGTTCACGGTTTTGCAACTTTGGAATAAAGAGAGCAAAGAAGGCCAATTCCCTGCTATATCTCACTGCCCTACTTTGTAGCAGAAAGGGATTGAGTCAGAGGCTGGATTCAAAGCAAATCTTCCCAGCCGGCTACAAGTCTTGCTCCTGAAGTTTAGTTCCTGCTAACGGTGGTAGGAGGAATGGTGGACTGGAACATGCAGATAGTTGGTCTTTTGAACTCATTTTTAACGGAAAAAGTCATACAATTCATAGAAAAAATAAAATAAATTAATTATAAAGGGTAGATAGAGTGTGAAAAGTCAGTTTTTCCTAATTCTCTTAGTCTAGGATTGATTTTCAGAGAAAAAGTTGTTTTTGCATAGAAGACAGAAAAAATAAGTAAGGAAAGTGACATGCAACTCTGATAAGACATTGAGCATCTGCATTTCAGAGTAATCAGTGTCACAGGATGCAATCAAAGTGGTGAATCCTTTCATGTTCTCCTGGGAACAAAGTACAGAGATTATAGCAGGGCAGAGCTCTGGCCTGGTTGGAACCTAATCTTGTGGTATGCGCCATGCACATTTTTAGCCATCTCACATGTTGTTAAAGACAAGTCACCCATTTATTTCTGTCAGTTGTCACAAGGGAAGTGCTAGGCACACCTTACCAGGCCACTTCCACCTTGATCCCTGCAAATCGCTTGCGTGTAGCAAGTTTCTCTAACTCAGTAAGATTACAACTGGGATTTTCAGTTTCATGCTTTAGTTTGTATTTGGTCTATGCAACAAAAACAACAACCAAAAAGTCAGCAGTCAGCAATATTTATTAGAAATCCTATTCTGTTCCAGTCTACCATATATATATATATATATAAAATTACATTAATATATGGCTCTCTGAGGTGAAATTAGGAGTCTCTATGATGTGCTAATATGTTGCCTTTTAAGTCTATCTTTGTTTTACTTTTTTCCCTCTCTGTCATATGTTTCATGTCTCTTTCTCTCATCTATATTGTATCTTCTCTCTCTCTCTCTCTCTCTCAATTGTTTTATTAGGACCTGGTGTACTTTTCTGTATATTTTCTCTTATCATCCCTATTTGTCTTCAAGGGTCTAGAAGGAAGTAGTGTATTCCCAGGCAGTTCCCAGCCACTGTGTCAAGTTAAGATCTCCAGCTGCTGTGCCCACCTGGCTTTGGACCTCCTCTCTGAGGTGTGCCACTGCATGTGAACAGTGCAGATAGCACCACCCTGCAGATGAGCTGCATGGCTAATAGGCCACAGTACTATTTTTTTGTTTGAGTAATTTATGCCTCTCTCTATGTGTGTGCATAAAAATAATGCTACTGCTTTATGGCACCTCGGAGATATAGAGGTATCTGCCAGGAGATTGGCAGGTGACTCAAGAATCTATTTTCTTATTCTGCAATTTCCCCAAGGGCTTCTAGGTTTGGAGCAAAAGAGAAATAGTTTATGTAAGCGTGCAGAAAACATCATCTGATTTGGTATTTAAAATTTAGAGATGGGGAGGGCAAGGTTCTAGCCAAGATGGAAGCATAGGTAGAATCGCTTTGCTTCCTCACACAACTAAAAGAAGGATAACAACCAATTTAAAAACAATAAACAACCAGAACTGCCAGAATAGCAATCTGCATTGAACTCTGACAACCATGGAGTTAAAGAAACATTCATCCAGACTGGTAGGAGGGGCAGAGATGGGGAGATGGGCAGCCAGGCATGTGGAGAGGATCCATGGCAAGGCAGTGGACTGTGGGTGAACAGGAGCTGGCTCATGGGGAAAACTAAAGACTCAAAACCTCTAGCTGTAAATACTGTAGTAGCTGCAGAGGTGGGAGAAATTTCCAATGTCACAGAAGATTTCATTGGAAAGTGGGGCTACAGCTGAGCAAGAAGGCGGCATTGTTCCCTTTCTGACACTTCCCCCACAGACAGAGCCACAGGGCAGCAAAGACGGTTGCCCTGCCTTGGTGAATACCTATGGCCCTGACCCCTAACAACTTAACAGGTGCACTGAGACAAAGAAATATGGCCCAAATGAAGGAACAGATCAAAACTCCAGAAAAATTCCTAAGTGATGAGGAGATAGACAAACTATCTGATACAGAGTTCAAAACACTGGTAATCAGGATGCTCACAGAATTGATTGAGCTCAGCCAGAAAATGAAGGAAGAAATGAAGGCTACACAAAGTGAAATAAAGCAAAATATACAGGGAAGCAAAAGTGAAGGGAAGGAGACCGGAACTCAAATCAATGATTTGGAGAAGGAAGAAATAAACATTTGACTGGAATAGAATGAAGAAACAAGAATTCAAAAAAATGAGGAGAGGCTTCAGAACCTCTGGGGCAACTTTAAATCTTCCAACATCTGAATAATAAGGGAGCTAGAAGGAGAAAAGGAAGAACAAGAAATTGAAAACTTGTTTGAACAAAAATGAAGGAAAATTTCCCTAATCTGGAGAAGGAAATAGACTTCAAGGAAGTCCAGGAAGTCCAGAGAATCAAAAAGAAGTTGGACCCAAGGAGGAACACACCAAGGCACAGCATAATTAAGTTACATGAGATTCAAGATAAGGAGAGAATCTTAAAAGCAGTAAGAGAAAAGGAGATAGTTACCTACAAAGGAGTTCCCATAAGACTATCAGCTGATTTGTTAAAAGAAACATTACAGGCAAGAAGGGGCAGGAATGAAGTATTCCAAGTTATGAAAGGCAAAGACCTACATCCAAGATGACTCTATCCAGCAAAGCTAACATTTAGAATGGAAGGGCAGATAAAGTGCTTCCCAGGTAAGGTCAAGTTAAAGGAGTCTATGATCAACAAGCCCTTATTGTATGAAAGATTAAAGGGACTTACCTAAGAAGTAGAAGATCAAAAACAATGAACAATAAAATGACAATGGACTCATAACTATCAACAACTGAACCTAAAAAAAACAAAAACAAAAACTAAGCAAACAATAGAGCAGGAACAGACTCACAGAAAATGGAGATCACATAGAGGTTATCAATGCGGAGGGGAAGGGAGAGAATGGGAGAAAAGGTACAGGGAATAAGAAGTATAATTGGTAGGCATAAAATTGACCAGGGTAGGTTAAGAATAGTGTAGAAAATAAAGAAGCCAAAGAACTTATATATACAACCCATGGACATGAACTAAGGCAGAGGATGCTGGAGGGTGGTGGTGTGTAGGGTCGGGGGAGATAAAGGGTAGAAAAAATTGGGACAACTGTAATAGCATAATCAATAAAGTATAGCTAAAAGTAAAAAAAAAGTTTAAAGATGGCACTGTCTCTCTTTTTAATGTTACAAAGTCTATTTATACTTGATAGAAGATGGGGGGAGGCGCATCAGATGACATCCCCTGTATTTTATTTACTCTTTGTTGCTGTCACCTGGGCACCTTATGTATTCCTGTAGTTCTGTTGCTTAGGCCACCACATATTCTCTATCATTTAATTCCATGGTGGTTTCACAATGTGTCAGCTAGGTATGACTGAGATTCTGGGGTGAAGAATGGAGTGCAGCAGTGAAATGGCCTCCAGATCATGGTTCATACCATCACTGAAATCTGCTGACTTACCTCATTGGTGGAGGGAACAGCCAGACCTGCAAACTGCTTCACTGCCCTATGGTCCTCCAGTGGCTCCTCTGACTCAGAGGCCTGGTGTGTGTATTTAGCAACATGACAAAAGGATTCAGCTTCTTATTGCCTCTGACCTTAGAATTTTATTCTGAGGTCAGAGGCAATAAGAAGAGATAGAGATTTCAGTCCATTTTCCTTCTTTCAGCTCATGCATGTGGCTTCATTTCATTCTTATTCCTTCCCACCTTAGAGCATCTTTCCTTCCAGCTGCGTGATTTGCCTCCAGCATCAGACTTTACTCTCCAGCATCAGATTCAAACTCCTAAAAGAACACAGACATACACACATATCCCTGAGAGAGGGATGTATTTCAGTAGGAAATGAAGAACAGGTCTTAGGTTCGTTCGAACTCTGTTGGTTGAAGCAAAGCTTGGCCACTTGACACGTAATACTTCTAGCAAAGTTGGAGACAGTAGCATTCAGACTTGCCTGACGTCCAATCAGTAGCTGCAGTCAGTGCCCCCTCCTTGTTTTCTGGTTTTAGGAAGAGAGATTGGTAGTATTACTCAATGGTCAGGGGCCAGTTTGAGAAGTTAGATTCCCAGGTCTGCAGCAACCCATCATTGGTATCTAGCAAGGATGGAAACTAGCTAGCTGCCTTTGTCTGCTCAGCACCCTGAGGCTCACCAGCTTCTGCTTTCTTTGCCTGGAAATGCTCTAGGGGCCAATACTGGGGGAAAAATGAAAGGACAGCAATGGCAAGAGAGCAGTGTTAGGGATTCTCAGGGGTGAGCAAGCAGTGGAACATGATCTTCTGCTGAGTTGCTAGTATTCCTAATCACATATTAAGAAACATCCTCTTGCTTAGGTGTGGTGGGATAATGTATAGAGATTGTCACTTTTGTTTTCTTTTTGCACTGGACTTCACCCCTTTCCTTTAGTTATGCAGGTAATTGTTGCCTTAGATGAGAGATGTATAAGGCAAGGCCAAAAAACCAGAAGTAGCCTGCAAATCTCCCAGGCTTTTGTGTTCTAAAACCCTTGACTCTTAGAGAGAATTAAAGATATGAAGCTAAGAAAAGGAAAGGACTAGAGCTTTTCTCCCATCTTCAGACTAGAAAAGTGTTTTCTTTGATCCAGGGTTCAGAGTAGGAAAGAGTGGATGGGGTTTGCTGTAGCTTTTCAAGAGTGTATTTGGAAGGTGGCATAGCCCTCTCTGCAATAACCCAAGTGAAAAGACTCCACCCTTCCCTACACCTTGCCACCCCAGTCTTCTACATAGATATATTCCACCAATATTTGATGATAATGATGACATAATGATAAAAGCTATTTCTTACATTTTATCAGGCAATATATTGCAGCCACTATGTGCCAGCCACAATTCTAATCACTTTACAAATATTAACTCATTTAATCCTCATGAAAACTCTATGAGGTGATACTTTATGACCCATTTTACAGATTGAGAAACTTAGGCCACACAGCCAGAATCCAAACTTAGACAGTTTAGCTATAGGGCTCATGTTTGGGTTGTCAAAGAAAGTAATATTTCTTGTATGTACTCATACATGTGAACTTACAGGCATAGTGTCATACCTACTAAATAAATAACCATATTTGCAATTAGTATATTTTGGCAATTCTATAAGGGAAGAATCAGTCAGTTAATCTGGAGCTGAAAGCAAGAGATATATACTTGTATCTATTCACAACGCTGGCAGCCTAGCAGGGGACAGCAGTTGAGGTTCTCAATGAGACCTATCTGTGACCTCAACAGTATCACACTTTCAGCTAAGCATCTGGAACATAAGCCCCTAATAAATATCAGCTGGTTTAATGATTATAATGATGATAATGATGTTATCACCCCAGAGGAGGCTACACAGAGCCAGTTTGGCAGCACAGAATGTGTTCCCCAGATGATCTGCATCCCCTGTCATAAGACTGGGTTCATTTGAGGTCATCACGGTAATCACTCCACCACTGCTTAGGCTGCCCAGTCCTTAATTCTACTCTCCCTCCCATTGAGGAAGAACACAGTCTGATTCTCTAAATTAGGAATTTGGTATACTAACCTTTTCAAAAGTATTTGCATTTAAAAGGAGTAGGCAGGCCCTAGGTGGTGTAGCTCAGTGGATTGAGAGCCAGCCTGCAAACCAAAGGGTTGCCAGTTCGATTCCCAGTCTAGGGCACATGCCTGGGTTGCAGGCCAGGTCCCCAGTACGGGGCTCATCAGAGACAACCACACATTGATGTTTCTCTCCCTCCCTTCCCCTTTGTCTAAAAAAATTAATAAATAATATCTAAAAATAAAATAAAAGGTGCAGGTAGTGCTTAACAAAAATGAATGCATGTAATGATGGAAGCACAGGATTTCATAGAATATTTGCTGATGGAACAGCATAGTTCAATACCTGCTATATATCAGGCTTACCATGGCTTCTCATGTCTTCCCTGTGGCCAAATGCTTGCTCTACAGTCCTCTTCTGCCTGCCTTATAGGTAAGGAACAGCAATATGGACCAAGAGCTGAAACACGGCTGCATAACTGGGAGCAACCAGGAGCACTGAAGACAAAACAATCACTTTTGTGATGTACAATCTAAAACATCATGGCCTTTTAAAGCCTGCTGGGAAGTAGCTCTATTTCCACAGAGCAGCATGGAGCTGGCCTGTTGTTTTTTTGATAAGGAGGCTCCAATGGAGATAGTGTTTGCCAAGAGCAACTATGCCAGAAAACAGGGGTGTGTTATGGAAGGGGTGCTTGCTGAAACTTGACTGTGTGGTTAGAGAAGTGTCATTGGAGGGCAATGACATGAATCAATAAATGAGTCTCAGTGATATTAAATCCCATTGTTCAACTGACTCTTTGGCAAAGACCAATTGATTTATTTGATCAAAATGAGAACATATGGTGTTAAATTATTCCCATGGAAGCTAGTACAATACCTTAATCACACATAATGCTCAATTAAGATTTATGAGGTTAGTGAATATAATGTATGTGTAGAAAGATCAACAAAAAATGACTCTAGAGATCCCAAGTTCACTCATAGCATATAGTACCTAGACATATGTGTGACCTTTGTTTAGCTTCTCAGACTCTTGGTGCTACCCCTGCTAAATGAAAGGACAAGGTTATATAATATTTAGGGTCCTTTCTAGCTAGATACTGACATAGGAGTTCATTCTGTGATTGGGCACCTTCAAATGAGAGTTTATGGTTACTCACTGGAATATCATACTTCCACTTGGGTACATCCACCCTCAGATAAATGGCCACCTGGAGACAGACTCTTTCCATGTCCTTCCCTGAGTCTTCTATGATGATCCACCATGCCTAACAGTTATCAATTGCTGAGTCTCAGATGAAACTGTTTCCTTGCTTCTAATTTAGCCTCTGCTATAAAGTTATATGTGACAGGTGATAAAAAGTTAATTCCCTTAAGTTTCCTCATGTATCATATGTCTGTGGATTCATCAATCTACAATCAGTAGAAACTGTGGTTTCTACAATCAGTAGAAACAACAAATTTTGGTGGTAAGATTTACATTCTTTATTTTATAGAATCTGCTCATAGATAGTAAGAGTCCTGAGATTTTGACATTTATGCTTAGACATTTTAATCCTCTATTTCAGTTCTTTGAATTGTATTTTAAATATTTGTAGATAAAATGATTTATTACTATACCTCTCCTCTCATTTCATCTAATCATCCTGTAACCAAATACAAATGATGCTAAAAATTTCCTTAGTTTTCTGTTTATTAGTAGAAAAGTATTTACTTTTAAATTTGATTTCATGTTAAACTTAGAGAAAGGGCAATTTACTTATTTTTCCTCCAGAAAGAAAAATGTTCATATGTCAGCTATTTGTGGACTTTTCCTGACTATCTGGCTTATGACACATATATGAGAATTTGACAGTTGGGTTTTTTAACAGCCCATCTCAGAGGTGATAAATAAAATGAGTTGACAGGACCAAATGCTCTACCACAGTCCTCTGCAGGATCAATTGCCTTAAACTAACAGCTACTGCAGTGCTCTAGAGGATACCATCACCTTTTCTGAAGAGCCAGCTTACAGAGAATCAGAAAAGTTAAACTTCAGTTCTCAGCTTGCTCCTTATCACAAGGGGTGGATGCTGGGTGTCATTACCCACTCAGTCAGGAAGTTACATTTTAGTCTGTAAGCTCATCAAAGGCTAGTCTCTGATATTGCTATAGGAGACAATGGAGGACAGGTACAACATGAGCAGAAAAACAAAAGCTATGAATATTATTTGAAGCCCTCCTCTAAAGCAGAGTCTCAGAGAGCCCAGCTCCAGCCCACAGTATAAGTTCCAGGTATCTGAGAGATCTAGACATCCTTTCATCCTGTCCCATATGTGGAGCACTGAATGTTTCCACTCCTCACTGATACTGATGTATATATATGTGGCATGCTGGTCTAGACCAGTGATTTTCAACTAGTGTGCTGCAGCAGGCACACTGGTATATCATGAGAATTTTTAAAAGTGTGATACCCGACTATTCAGTCAGGGGCGTTGACCTTGTTTTTCCTTAGATTGTCAAATAAAAAATAACAACAGCCAACACAACAATAGCTGTCCAGTGTGAATGAATCAAAACTATACCTATTTTTGTCATAGTAGCATAAAATATATATTTTGGTATGCCATAAAATTATAGTAATTAGTTTATTTGTCTCATGTGATGAAAAATGTTGAAAATCACTGGTCTGGGATAAGATACTTCCTAACTGGCCAACAGATAAGTGATTTTGCTGTCTAAAATGACACTAGAATTTAGGATAATCTGCTAGGTCTTTAAGGAGTGGGGAATCTTGTGGGCCTGTGCTTTTCTGCTCAATGTTGGACTCCTCACTGGTCATTCTTTGCACTGGAGCTCCCTATTGGGTGGCTGAGACTTTCTGATAATCTTTCTTTTCTTTCTCCACTCACTGGTGTCAGATCTGCATCATGGTCTGAAGGCTTTCCCTCACCTCTTTACATTTCATAGATGTTACCTTTAATAAATCTCATGTACTTCTAACTGCCTTGGTGTCTGCTTCCTTGAGATCCTGAATGGACAAACATACTCTGGAAAGATTGTTTTTTCATGCTTGCCAGAGGCACAGGTAGTATCCTGGAAAAGGTTCAGGGAAATTTGAAATGGCTAGATGACCACCTACATCTTGGGCTTAGATTATGTTCAACTGAGGCATTAAGGGAAGTCTGTTGATCCATGTGGGAATAACAGCTCAGGAAATGACATTTCCAAGTCAGGAAAAAGTGTCATATGTAGTCATGGGGGTCAATCAGTCTGTAGCTCTTCTCCCCATTGGTGGATATAAGCAGAGTGTGGAGTTGGCCAAGGTTGGCATCTGTGGCTGCAGTGCACAGGTCAAGAATAACTCATCCAGGACTGCAGAGTTAATCTCAAGAGTCTTCTACTAACTAGGGAGACAATGTCATCCTAGAATGGGGGAAGATTTCACTGGCATGGTATGCTTGGCCTTAGCCTAAAATTGATATTAGATAGTATGGATGGTAAGTACTGGATGACATAATTTAATGGAATATTCCAGGATACTGAGGATACTAGAAGCAGTGTTTTGGGAGACATGATAATGACTGTTAACTCTTCCCGAGGCCCAACATAAGATAGGGTGTGGTAAAAGTAGGTTAGAGTTGTTTATATGAAAATAATAACTAATTAATAAATAATAATACAAGAATAAAATGTTTCATGTACTCACAACTATAAACCTACTTTTGCCCCACCATATATACTAGATGCAACATCATGACAGATTAAATGCCTCCAACTTTTAGAAATGCAATCAGGAATGCAGGGTGGCCTGGATGACAATCCTACCAGAGCATCTGGGTGCAAGACAAGTGGTAGGCCATGGTCCTTTTATCACCTGCATCACTACAACTACCTGGAGATGCAGGTATTTCAGTCCTACCAGTCATTGGGCTTCTTCTTCCAGGTCCGTGAGACTTTATGTCTCATGATCAAATGATAATACTAACATATTTTTATTTTTAGATGATGCATTAATTATTGCTTTGCTTATAAGTACTTTTTATTTAACAGTACATCCATGTGATTTAGATACATGAACCATCCTTGTATTTTCTCCATCCTTGTTAAAATTTCTAAGGTAAAGGTACTTGACAAACATGAGAATAATCTACAAGGATGGCTTCCTCTGTACCTTTTTATTCTCAATTTTTCAAGTCTTATTTGAAAAATAGATATTGGTTTGGCAATAAATTATTAGCCTTTTGAATTATGAGGAAAAATTTTTAACATCAGAAAAGCTTACAGAAATCTGTATGATTAAAGTTGGTATTTTAGAACTGATTGATTGATAAAATACCCAATAACAAAGAATTACTATGAATTCATGTGAGTTTAGTGATATGTTCTCATAATTTTTCTTCTATGAATCACAATAGTAAATATGTATATATACTATATATGTACATATGCATATTTGTATATATGTATGTACATGCATATATGTATATGAAAATATTAGCATATATGTATAAGAGTGAGATATAATTCTTACTTAGATGGCAATATTTGATGTCCATGTGGAATATTAGAGCCTCTTATAGCTATAGAAGCAACAGATGTATCCTTTTCATGGCTAGCACCATTCTTTTAGAGAGAAGAATCTTAATTTAGGAACATGCCTTTAAAAGATTTTTGGGATGGAAGGAGAGACCCTGAAGCATGAAGACAGAAAAATCAAAGGCAAGAAAGGAAAATACTAAATTGTTTTGTGTGAGATGAAGAGAGCAGTTTGGTTTACCTTGCAGAGCATGAGGAGGAGAGATGAAGTGAAGCAGGGACAGGGAGGTTGATGTGGGGTTAGGGAAACCTATAAGGTAGCATGTTTATGAAAAATCCCTGTGGGGTGGAAACTGAAGGCTTTTTAAGAAGAATGAGAAAACTTACTTCAAAGTTTCTCTTTACAAAAATCTCTGCAAAAACTTGTCTTTTATTGTCCATAAATCTTCAGTAAAGTTTAGCAAATAATAGGAGTTGCCTTATGTGTAAAAGCTTTTAGTGGGGTAAATATGGCATACATAGATGACAAGATGATTCATAAACCAAGAAAGGATGCATTCAGAACTAGGGGTGCTCTGAGAACATAAAGTTTTAGAAATTCTTAGAAGTCTAGGGTAGAGTTCCAGAGCATATAGAATAAGTGTGGGTGGTGGTGGTGTGGTAGTAGGGGCACTCAGGAAAACACTGGCTAAATCTCAAAAGACTTGGAGACTCTAGTTAATATTTAAGTTTTATTCATTCATTTACCCACCAAATATTTGTTGAAAATGTACAATATACTCATCTTGATCCTGGAGATAGAATAATGAACAAATAATTGTTCTTGCCTGTGCAGAGCTTACATTCTGTTGGGGAAAACAATAAATAAAAGGAAAGAACACCTTCTGGGTGGCTCTAAATAAGAGTATGATGAACTATTGATAGTACTTATTAACTTTTTCAAAAGCTCACTAGCTGCTGTACAAACAGGAACCCCCCCAAACCCTGGAATTTATTTATAAAAAGTTGTGTGTTTATTCTTACCTGTTTAAACTTCAGTAACCTTCAAAGTACTCTCCATCTGATATAATACACTTATCAAAAATTTTTTTTCAACTACTCAAAATAGTTTTTGAACTCATTGATTTTGATACCATTTAGTGTTCCTGCTGTTTTTTGTTTCACCTCTTCCACACAAGCAAAAAGTTTCTCTTTGAAGACATTTTTCATCTGGGGAAACAAAAAAAGTTGCTCAGGGTGAGATTGGATGATAGGGAGGGTAGGGAATGGGGGTCATGCCATTTTTGGTAAAAAACTGCTGAACATAGCATGGTTTGAGCAGGTGAGCATGTAAATCACCCATCATGGAATGGGCAAATGTGTTGAAAGAGTCCTTGAAAAAATTCACTGAAGCCAAATGCAGCCTCTCACAAAACACCAGCTGTTACACTGATACAGGTGAGTTCCTACAACACTCACTTAGCGGTGGGAATCCTATACTATAAGGTGCCTGCCTTTCAGGAGATAATTCCAATTTTGGGGGGTCTCTCCTATAGAGAATAGACTATAGGAAGCAAGGAAGGAAAGATATCAAGTCTACTGTAATTGTCTGGAAGAGAGAAGACTGTAACCAGAACTAAGGCAGTGGTGGAAGCAGTGAGACATTATCTGACCATGGATACATTGTGAAGGATTTTTTAATAGGATTCACTAATTGAATATGAGTTGTGGTAGAAACAGAGAAATCAGAGCTAACCCTCCAGTTCTTCAAGGGCCATAGATGAGTTCTAGATGAGTTTAGATGAGTTCTAGAAATCAACTAAATAGGTAAATTAGCACTATTTCTATTAGAAATTTATTGTTTTTGATGATGCTAATGATTGTGGGTGTAGTTTATGAGAGCAAAAATACTTTTTAAAATTTGCATATGATCTAATTGCTATTCTCAGTGGTTAAAGACTATAAGCAATTTTTGAGCTATTCAGTGTTTCTGATGTGAATAATAAAGGGTCCTCAATTAAAGTATTACATAAATGTTGGGTCATTTTCTATCAAGTATTTGGCTATCACAAATATTTGTATAATATAAATAACTAATAAAGCTAAATGAGAATAACTACAATAATCAAGAATCCTTTTAAGTTCTATAGTATGTGTTACAATTGGAAGCTCATTTTAAGATGGAAAATCTCTCTTCAAATCTCAGTTTTAACATAAAATATGCTCTCTTATCAAGTTTCTAAGTACACAACATTGTTGTTAACAGTTAATGCTATGCTCTATTGAAGATCTTTAGAACTTATCTTGTGCAAGTAAAGCTTTGTGCCCTTTAACACACAACTTCCCATTTCTCTCTCCCCCACTCCCTTGACAGCAATCATTCTACTCTCTGCTTCTATAATTTTGACTATTTCAGACTCTTCATATAAGTGGTATCATATTACATGTTCTTTACAGAGAAAATAATAAATAAGGATTATGGTAGAAAACTTTTATGGGTGATGTATATGTTAATGTCATAGACTATGGTGATGGTTTCAAGGTTGTACACAAAAAAGACCACAATACAATAAAATACTCACCCCCTAATTTCAAAATAGAATGCAGTGGTATTCTTATAATAAAGATCCAGCTAACTCAAAAAAAGAAATCTTATTTTTGCCTTTTTAAAAAAATCTTTGGGTCTTTGAACAATTCACTTAGCTTCAGCTTAATTTCAATATCAGTGGCATGAAATAATTATATCCAACTGGAAGAGTAGTTGTAAGGATTTATGGATGATTAACCAATGCTTACCATATAAAAGGATGCAATCAAGTTTATTTAAGTGCAAATTTACTTATATTGATATAGAAAAAAATACTGTATTACTGACATTTTTATATGGCAATTGACAATGTTTATTATACCTTAAATGTTTGACTATTTCTCTAAATCAGTGATTCTAAATGCTGGCATTTTTTACTCCAAGGGAACATATGGCAGTGTTTGGAGACACTTTTATTTTTATGACTAAGAAGTGCCACTAACATCTAGTAAATAGAGACCAGGAATGTGGTTAATCATCCTACAATGCATAAGACAGCCCCACAAACAAAGAATTATCCAGTCTAAAATATCAATCATGCTAACAGTGAGAAACTCTGCTCTAAATCATAGTCAGGCCAGACAAATTGGTCTCAGTTGTAATTATATAGTTTGTCTAGTTGATTTAGACATTTGAGTATGGTGAAATAAGCATTCGAGCCCTGCAGCATGTTCATTGTCTTAAGGGAATGCCAGAAAGAAACTTGTGGTGTGAAATATTGGATTAGAGCTCAGCAAATACTCCGCTTCTTCTATTGTAGGCATTTGTGGTTACCTCATTGATGCTGGGATCACTCATGTAATTTACTTTGGCCTATGAAATATTAAACATGATGTAAATATAGGCTTCTAGTGGGTTTAGGTGGTTTGGCTTATTGGCTTACCTTTTACTCTTCTGCCATTTGCCGTTATCCCCTGTTCCACAAATACAAGAGACACTTGGATCAGACTCAAAGCCAAGCCAAGCCAAGCCCACCTGAGGTGCAGCCTGAAGCAGCACTGTCTGGCTGAACCTAGACCAGATATGCCCAAATGCAGATGTGCAGACTTGTTAGTATGAGAAGAAATGCTAGCTGTTGTAAGCCACTCAGTTTTAAGATGGTTGGTTATGCAACATAATTGTGGTAATAGTTAACACATGATGCATTGAGAAGACATCATTTACTAAGTTTGCAGCATATTCGATGGACTTAGTAAGGAAAAATAGCAATTTGAATATGGAGGGGAAAACTATATAATAAGGTGTTGATGTTTATATTTAATAAGTATCCCTAAAGATCTTGACATTGCATCTGGCAATCACAGGCTCAAGGATTTCAGACAAGGATTTGACATTTGCTATTTGAACATTTGAATATTATCAGATCTTCAATGTTTGAACATTTCCTAAAACAGCAAGGTAAGAGAAAGTGGTTTCAAGAGTGATTACATTTTTCGATCACTGACAAATGCATGTGTGTATATTTGGGGAGTACACCATCCAAAACTTTTAATTCTCAATAGTATTTTAGGTCTTTTTTTCATTCTGCCCCCAAATACATACATACTACCAATGACCAAAAACCAAGCAAACAAACAAACAACCCCCCCAAAACTAAGGATTTTCAATCCATATAATGGGGCTATAAAACTGGCCTTTCGTTGAAACTTTCTGGAATGCTATTCTTCCATTCTGTGAGATTCCATTGCCCAACCAAAACTGCTCTTTTTCTCCCCATTTCACAATATTTATTTGTAACCTGCTTACCAATAGGTTTACTAAGCAGAAGCACTTTGGGGGTAAAAATCATGCTTTGTGAGCCACCTGTTGTGGTTTATGTGCTGCTGTAGTTACTCGGTGTTTGGCAGTGTCATAATTCTGATTTCAAACTTTATTTTGAGTAAAAATAGAAATTGCAATGATATAACATTTGTATGTAGGTTTCCATGACTTAGCATGTGTGTGTATATTTAGATGAGTGGAAGTTCAAAATAAAGAGGTGAGTCAGAACCTTCTGGGCCTGGAAGGAAGTGGGCAGCCTGGAGGAGGGAATCTCTACAGATGGCGGAATATGTGCCTCATGTGCCAAGTGAACTTACAGAGGAGCAGCTCCCTGACAGCTTAGAATTGAGCATGTGCATTTTAAACATTAGCTGTAAAACTATGACTAAGAAGCCTATGTTGACTTTTTAAATTAAAATTTGTATTTTGAGATAAGTATAGATGCAGATTATACTTGTAAGAAAAATCCACAATGATTCAATATATTCTTTACCCAATTTTCTGAAAATGACATTATCTCGTAAAACTGTAGTAAAATATCACAACCAGGATATTGACATTGACACAATCAAGACAAAGGATTCCTCATTTTGCCCTTTTATAGCCATACCCATTTTCCTCCTGTCATCACTCTTCCTTAATGGTCAACAAAGATTATTCTGTTCTCCATTTCTGTAATTTTGTCATTTCGGAAATGTCACACAAATGAAATCATACAGTATGTAATCTTTTTAGATCAGCTTTATTTCACTTAGCATAATTCTTTGGAAATAAATTTAGATTGTTTAGTATATTAATAATTTGTTCCATTATTAGTGAGTAGTAAAATTGATTTGTGACAGTTTATGTTTTGCAAAAATTTGTATTCATATCCCTTGTGTCATTCTTGATTTGGTAATTTGTGTTTCCTCTCTTTTTTCAGTCCAGCCAGATGTTTTTCACTTTTATTTATCTTTTACAGAACCAGATCTTTTCTTTTTCATTGACTTTGTTCTATAATTTTGTTTTCAATTCCACTGTTTTCTCCTCTAATTTTTATTATTTTCTTTCTTTTGGATTTATTTTTATTTTATTTTTTCTAGGTACCTGAGGTGGGATCACAGTCTATAATTTGAGACTTTCCTTCTTTTCTAATATATGCATTTAGTGTTATAAGTTTTCTTTTCAAAGCTGCTTTAATTTAGTAGTATCTCATAAATTTTGATATATATTTTCATTCAGTTAAATTTATTTTTACATTTCTTTTGAGACTTTCTTTTTAACACATGGATTTAGAAGTGTGCTATTATTTTCCATATATTTAGAGATGTTCCCATCATTTCTTTGGTGTTGATTTATGGTTTGATTCCACTGATGTGGTAGAATACACTCTATTCAGGTTTGTTTTGTGATCTAGAATATGGTGTATCTTGATAAAAGTTCCATAAGTCTTTGAAAAGAATGTACATTATGCTATACTGGTTGAGTTGTTCTATAAATGTCATTAGATTTTGTTGTTTGATGATGTTGTTGAAGTATTCTATGTCCTTGTTGATTTTCTCTCTAGAAGTTTTATCACTTGTTGAAAGAGAAATATTAAAGTCCTCAAGTACAATTGTAGCTATATCTCTTCAGTTCTCAGTTTTTGCTTCAAAACTTTGCCAGATTTGTTTTTTGGTATACATATTTTTAAGACTGCTATATTTCTTTTTTGGTGGATTAACTCCTCTATTTTAATGTAATGCCTCTGGTTTTCTCATTATTCTTTTGCTCTAAAGTCTACTTTATTGATATTAATATAGCCATTCCTGGGTTCTTCTTTTAATTAATATTTGTATGATACATCATTTTTCCATCCTTTTACTTTCATTTTACTTTTAATTTATATTGTTGTGTATGAAGCAATTTTTTGTAGACAATATATAATTGGGCGATATTTTTAAGCCATTCTACCAGTCCCTGTATTTTAGTGGATGCATTTGAATTATTTATATCTAATATACTTAGTGCCATGAGTTGGTTTTTGTTTTTTTTTTTCTAGATTATTTGCTGAAGAAATGTGGTTATTGTCTAAAAAATTTTGATCTTGTTAGGCTTCCCCTTCTGGTCCTTTGGCTAGAGGAAGCAGGCTTCTGTGCTTCTTTTTTGTTTTCTTTTGTTTTGCTTTTGTTTGTGTCCATTGACATTTCCAAATTGCCACCTTCTTTAGCTCCAGATCTGGGGTATGTGAGACAAAGGTAAAATCCAGGATACTTATCATCATTTTGTTCCATTGGTCCTGAGATCCCTTGCTCATCTACATTATTTTCTCCACATTTCAGAGTCCTTTTATCTTTATTTTTTTATATAATGTCTTAGAATTTTAGCTGTACCTCACAGAAGAAATAGGGGACAATATGTTTAAGTCATCTTCCTGCAAATGACATCCTCATATTTACATTTTGAGAAGGTAAACTAAGACTCATTATTTAGACATTGATTCTGATCTTGGCTCTAGCCTTTGCTGAGTACAGATGTTTAGGTAATTAACTTACCTCTGTGATTCACTTTCCTCTTCTGCAAAATGAGTAACTCAGACTTGTGATAATCAAATGAATTAATCTGGGAAAAACATGCAGCACAGTAAAGGCACACAGTAAACTCTCATTAAATATGACTTGTTTTTCTTTTACCTCCTTGATTAGGTTTGTTCCTAGGTACTTTATTTTTCTTGTTGCTATATCAAATAGGATTTTTTCCTGATTTCTATTTCTGATGTTTCATTGTTGGTGTACAAAAATGCCTTCAATTTCTGAATATTGACTTTGTATCCTGCTGTTTTGCCACATTCGTTTGTTAGGTTGAGTAGTTTTTTGGCAGAGTCTATGGGATTTTCTATATACACTACCATGTCACCTGCAAACGATGACAGTTTTGCTTATTTGTTCCCAATTTGGATGCTTTTTATTTCTTTTTCTTGTCTGATCACTGTGGCTAGGACTTCTGATACTATGTTGAATAGAAGTGGTGAAAGTGGACATCCTTGTCTTGTTCCTGATCTTAGTGGGAAAACTTTTAGTTTTTTTCCCATTGAATATGATGTCAGCTGTAGGTGTCTTGTATATGGCCTTTATTATGTTGAGAAATGCTTGCTCTATTCTCACTTTGCTGAGTGTTTTTATCATAAATGGGCACTGTACCTTATCAAATGCTTTTCTGTCATCTATTAATATGACCATGTGATTTTTGTTTTTCCTTTTGTTTATGTGATATATTATGTCTATTGATTTGTGAATATTGTACCATCCTTGCATCCTTGGGATGAATCCCACTTGATCATGGTGCATGACATTTGTAATATATTGCTAGATGTGGTTTGCCAATATTTTTTGAGGATTTTAGCATCTGTGTTCATATTGACCTGTAGTTTTCTTTCATTGTTGTGTCTTTATCTGGTTTTGGGATTAGGATGATGCTGGCTTCATAAAGAGTTTGGGCATATTCCCTTTTCTTGGATTTTTTTGGAATAGTATGAAAAAGGTAGAGGTTAGCTCTTCCTTAAATGTTTTGTAAAATTCTCCTGTGAAATTATCTGGTCCAGCAAACAAAGCACAGAGCAAGTAGAAGGAAGAAAATAACCAAGATCAGAGCAGAATTTAATGACATAGAAACTAAAAGAATTCTAAGGATCAATAAATCCAGAAGCTGGTTCTTTGAAAAGATAAATAAAATTGGAAAGCCTTTAAGCAGACTCATCAAGAGAAAAAGACAGAAGACCCCAATAAACAAAATCAGAAATGAAAGAGGAGAGATTAGAACTGATACCACAGAAATACAAAATATTGTAAGAAATTACTATGAAAAAGTATATGTCAAGAAATTTGAAAATCTGGGTGAAATGGACAAATTTCTAGAAAAATATAGTCTTCCAAAACTGAATGAAGAAGAAGCAGAAAGCCTGAACAGACTGATAACAGTTATTGAAATTGAAGTAGTAATCAAAAAACTTCTGGCACACAAAAGCCCTAGAAAAATACACAACACTGAAGAAAGAAATTAAGGAAGACACAAACAAATGGAAGCACATACTGTGTTCATGGAGTGGAAGAATTAATATCATCAAAATGTCCATACCACCCAAAGCAATTTATGGATTCAGCACAATCCCTAATGAAATACCAATGACATATTTCACAGGTATAGAACCAACATTTCAAAAATTTGTTTAGGACAATAAATGACCCCGCATAACCATAGCAATTTTGAGAAAGAACAAAGTAAGAGGGTTTACAATACTTGACATCAAACTACATTACAAGGCCACAGTAATCAAAACAGTCTATTACTGGCCTAAGAACAGACACATAGACCAATGGAACAGAATAGAGAACCCAGAAATAAACCCAGTCTCTATGGGCAAGTGATATTCAACAAAGAGGGCAGAAGCATAAAATAGAGTAAAAATAGCTTCTTCAACAAATGATGTTGGGAGATCTGGACAGCTGCATGCAAAAAAAAAAAAAAAAAAGATTTGATGAGCAACTTATACCATACACAAAGATAAACTCAAGATGGATAAAAGACTTAAATATAAGTCACAATGCTATCAAATTCCTAGAGGAGAACATGGGCAGGAAAATCTCAGATATTCCATGCAGCAATATTTTCATCGATATACCCCCTAGTGCAAGGGACTTAAAGGAAAGAATAAACAAATGGGACTTCATCAAAATAAAAAGCTTCTACACGGCTAAATAAAACATCAGCAAAATGAAGAGGGAACCAACTGTATGGGAAAGTATATTTGCAAATGGTTCCTCAGATAAGAGTTTGATCTCCAAAATATATAAAGAGCTCACACAACTCTACTTCAGGAAGACAAAAAACCCAATTAAAACATGGGCAAAGGACTTGAACAGACACTTCTCCTCCAAGAAGGACACACAAAGGGCCCAGAGACACATGAAAGGATACTCTGCATCACTAGCCATCAGAGAGATGCAAATTAATGCCACAATGAGACACAACTTCACACCGGTCAGAATGGCCATCATAAACAAATCAACAAACAAGTGCTGGTGAGGTTGTGGAGGGAAGTGGGAATACAGACTGGTGCAGTCACTATGGAAAACAGTATGGATTTTCCTCAGAAAACAAAAGATGCAAATGTATTTGACCCAGCAATTCCACTGCTGGGATTATACCCTAAGAATCCTGAAACATCAATTCAAAAGAACCTAGGCATCCCAATGTTCATAGCAGCACAATTTACAATAGCCAAGTGTCAGAATCAGCCTAGGTGCCCATCAGTAAATGAGTGAATCAAAAAACCATGGTGCATTTACACAATGGAATACTACACAGCAGAAAGAAAGAAGAAGCTACTACCCTTTGTGACAGCATGTATAGATCTGAAGAGCATTATGCTAAATGAAATAAACTGGGCAGTGAAAGACAAATACCATATGATTTCATCTTTAAGTGGAACTTAATCATTAAAACAAGCAAGTAAGCAAAATATAACCAGAGACATTGAAATAAAGAACAAACTGACAGTAACCAGAGGAGCGGGGAAAAGAAGGGGAAGGGTCATCAAGGAACATGTATAAAGGACCCATGGACAAAGCCAAAGGGGGGCAGGATTGAGGGTGGGAGGTGGGTGTGGGTGGGGCAGGGAGAGTGGTAGGGAAGATGGAGACAACTGTACTTGAACAACAATAAAAAAGAGAAAAAGATAAATATGATTTGCTTTTCTACTACTATTACTAAAGTTACTGCTTTTGCAACAATTATTTTTATTACAACTGTTACTACCTGCAACTGCAGTCTTTGTGGGTCTCTCTATGAACACAAAAAGTCTTCAGTGACTTCCAGAATGGAAGATGGTTTATAAAAGTAACAACCAATGGGGAAGTTTGAATAATTCCTTTTGAGAAATAAACATGATGTTATAACCTCTTGCCTCTTTGGTTGAAGAGTATGATAGATTCATGTAGACCCAAGTCCAAAAACGGGCGTACAACAAACTCAGGGATTAGGCTTTTACAATTACAAGATTTGCTCCCTATCTGCTTTTATTCCACAGCTGTTCCTCCCTGCCTCTGCCTCTGCCTCATTTTACACTTGGTCTCTCACTGCTTTCTCTCTTTGTCACAACTTGTTTCTTCCTCCTTAGATTGTTCTCTTTCTCTCTGTGAGGAGCCTGGGCGCTATCTCTCCAAACATACATTTGGGGTTGTCTGGCTTAGCACTGCTTGATGGCTGGACTGGATGACTGAAGGCTGGGTAATGGCAATAGTAACAACATATCCAAGAGATACTTTTCCTAGACTCTAGAATTAAATGTATAAATCCTATATTAAGAAGTAGATATGATTCATTGGAAAACTTAATATGTTTTTGTATTTTTTCTTGTCTTTTTTTAAACAAAAAAATAGAAAATGTGTAGGAAAAAGAAGCATATATAAGTCCACCTCTCATTCCTCCAACAACTGCTTAGTTTAGTTCTTGGATGCATATTCTTCTAGCCCCACCCTGTTCTTAATATTTTTTCTTTTCTAACTTCTGCATCTAATGATGCTATTGAGAAAATTTTCTGGTGATTAAAGTTGTTATTCTCCAAAGACAATTCAAGTGAAACTAGACAAAGTAATTCATTGATCCATTTTGAGGTTGCTTTAAGGATTAAAATATGGATAAATTTTACCATGAAGAACCAAGTCTTACTCACAGTTCTTAGCTATTATTATTGCTGTTGCTATTTTATATTATCCAAGCCATGCCCTTTAACAAACAAGGCAAGGGAAATGAGGTCAGCAGAATTGATCCAAATTCAATGATTATTTTTCTTTTTGTGTAAGAATTTACAAATCTTTAGCAAATTTTTTTTTCCCATAAGGCTGCAACATATGAGATACAGAGCACCAAGAATTCTTGATAGGATCTCAAAGCTTATACACAACTGGGAAAATCTTTCCTGTGAAACAGATAAAAAACAGCAGGGGTCAGATGTCTTTCAGGGTTGTTTTTGGTGGTTTTGCTTTAGGGAGTTCAGGTTCGAAGTGGGAAGGTACTAAACCATTTTGCTCCAGTCAGAAGCCTAAAAGGATTCAAACAGTGGAATGGGGATTTGGTGAAACACCTTAGAAATGGAAAAGAAGACTAACTATGAATCTGAAAATCTTGTAGCATTCTTAAAGTCAAGTTAATGCTAAACTTTAACTACTTCAAAGTTGAATATGGGCTGACTTTCTAACCTTTGACTTTAAGCTGACAGGGGTGAATATGCCAGGCATGGTCATTTCTTTCCAAAGCTAGTATATGCAAATGACTGCAGAGCAGCTGATTCCCATTTGTGGGAAAAAATTCAGTTCCTTCTTGGCCTTGGCAGAAGATGAAAACTGTGGGCACCTTTTCAGAGTTTTTCAATGGGCTTCTCACATAAAGTTGACATTTCCCCTAGCAACAGTCTCTGCCTCCCCCTTTCACTGTGCGTCAGTGTTGGGTTAGATCTAACAAATTGTCAATGTTTCTGCTTCATTCCCTGGAATCTTTTTTTTATCTTGCTACTCTCAGTGGTGACAGATTTCTCCTCCATCTTTCCTTGGCCCCAGATTGTTTTAATTAGCACTGCTGTTTTTTTTTTTTTTTTTAGATGGTAAACTGTGAAAATGGCCTCTGGTTGTTTAGAATGCTTAGCTTAAACAAACAAACAAACAAACAAACAAACAAAAACCCTTACTTGGAGTAAAAAGAGGCTCATAGGACCTAGGGATCTATTGATTTAGTCATTTATTCATTAGGAAGGGAAGCAGAACTAAAGATAAGAGGTAATTCATCTGTTGTGCTTACCCTGTTTTGACTGCGGATTTTTCTTAGTTCACACTCTATTGACAGAGTATCTCATGGTTGGGGCGGGAGAGCTGGCATTTGGTCCCTCCCTGGGAAATGCTAGTCCTGAAGTCATGCCATTTCCCTAAAGTGTTTTTTTTTTTTTCAAAGAGTTCTGAGAAGGGGGAAATTGGAAAAGAAGGTCAGCCTCTCCTTGACCATGGGCTGCCTTGCAGTGGAATGTGAGTACAGATTGCATTATCTGCATGGAGTCCTTAAGGCAGAGTGCTTGAGTCCTCTAAAGCTTCCTTTCCTCATGTATATAACATGCAGATACTAACTCAACCTGTTAAACATGTGTGGTTTTGCTATTATATGAGTATACTGTAGACTGTTATGTTTATGGTAGTTCTTTTCTTCCATGGCAGAGGAACTTTGAACTCCCTGATTGACACTTCCTAGCAACTTAGTTTATTGCACACAATGCTTGATTTATTAAAGAAGCTTGATACATTAAAAGAACGTTTTAAAGTGCACACATAAGTAAAGGAATGAACTAAACTGATGACATTAAAGAAATGGGAGGGAAGGAAAAATGAAGGTGTTTGAAAAAAATGCAGCTTATTTTTAACCTTGTAAACATAGCAAACATCTTTAGAGAAAGAAATTTTATAGTCCAGAGACAGAAGTACAAGTCAACTAACACTGTAAATGTGGTTCAGCTTAGCATTTAAGTTTAATTTGGTAATATTTATTCAAATGATTATAATACTTCCTTAGGTGAGAAAAAATACCTGTTAAAAATAATATTAATAATAACAATAACTAATATTTGTGAGAGCTTACTCTTGCCCTGGCTACTATCTTAATTGCATTATGTGTCTTAAGCTATTTAATCCCAAATTAATTTTCATGAGGCCACAAAGTAGGCACAACTGTTATCCCATATTACAGATGAGAAAACTAGGGACAAAGGTGACAGCAACAAATTGATAGTATCAGGACTGATAAATTTCTGAAAAGAAACCCAATTTCGAATTTAACTTTGGATATTATGTTTGTTTTTGTTATTGTTGTTTTCCATTTGGTGATTGAGTTCTTTTTGCCTAACTGTACATACCCAGCCACCTCTATGCAGGCAATCTAAATATGTCACTGTTTATTAACTATACCAATGTTCCTGCTGCATTTTTAGACTGTCACATTGACAATGTGCTAAATAGCCCTCTGCTATGAATAACCCTCAGTGGGAATCAGCTTGCAGACTGGCAGGCTTGTTCTTGTCATATCAGTCCTAATCTTGACTTACCTAATTACAAATCTTCTTTTTTTGTGTGTTTGTTTTTGTTTTGTCCTCAGTAGCTCTCAGACAACTCTGGGTAAATAGTACTTCAACTAACAAGAGCTCCTTCCTTCATCTGGGTATTACTACCTCCTTTCCTGATTTGAAGCCTGGTTGCTCTGCTGTTAAACAACTAATATTAGTTTCAGCACTAGGGACAGCGTATTTTAATGAAGTGGTAATTGGATGCAGTGTTGGAGGAGCCTTGATTAAAATGAAGCACTCTGTTTAAAGATTATAGTCCATTCTCATTCTTTAGCAATTCTGTTTGTTCTTCTGGTTATCAAGCTTCCTTCACAGCCATAGAAGACTGCAATGCAGTTTGTGCATGCTGTGCCTCTGAACAACTTTTAATTACACATTTAAATGAGACTGGCACTGGTTCACTGCATCTAGCATTTTTATATTCTTCCAATCCAATTATTAGGTGTTTTTAATTTCCCAATTTGTGGCTTGTCATTTGTTTTAATATTACTTACTATGACATTAAAACTATAATTCCTAGATTTTTCTCATAAAGAAAATGAAAAATAAATGTCCGCAATTAAGAACAAAAATTTTAAGCAGTCAACCACATAATAAAAAATAAAACTGGCTTAAGCCATCAAATCCATAATCAAAAATTAACTATTCTCTAGACAGAGGCTGGGTGAGAGAGAGTGAATAAAAATATTTAATATGAGGGAAAACACACAGGAGATCTTAAAGGATTTTTTTTATCAAGGTGGAAGTGAGTATGGATCTTCTCACTGAGATGTGCGCCTCACAGATCCATTGCAGTCTCCATTAGCCAGAACTGTGCCTCAGCTGTAGGAGTTCCATTTGGGTGCGGGAGCTAGGGTCATGAGCTGAGGAGTCAAGCAAATGGATGGAGTCATGGAGCAGATATGGACCTGAGGCATGGCCTGGAGGTAACTCCAGCCAACCTGCCATCTGAAACAATTCCATCCTAGTTGACTCATAGACCCAGAAGCAAGAAAAATAGGTAACAGAATGCTTGTTATTCAGCATTATTGAAGCAATACCCCCCACCCTGATCAATACAGCCCCCATTTCTTTTTCTAAGAGCCTATGTATAGTCTTGGGAGGAGAGAAAACTCAGGTACTCCATGCTCACTGTTGAATATTAATAGGCCCATATACCCATCTGCTTTTTCTCCTATATAGGTTTATTTGGGGGGATGTTAGACAGACTACCCACAACCTAAGTTTGACAATCAGTTGGTCTCTTCTAGGACTTTAAAGCTTGAGGCAGTGACCCAAGATCACCATGACTGTATGTCATATATGACAAAGGTAATATCCTGAGTAGGGTTTTCCAGGCAGGACAGAATGTTGCTATGATTTTTGCTTCCTGTTCTCTGTAACTCTCTTGGCTCCTTCCTCCTCCAAAATGCACCCACCCATTTTTTGAGCTTGCAATATTTTTCCAATACATTTTTATTACTTAAATAAATCAGAGTCAGTGTCTGATGCCTGTACCCTAAATCACTAAAAGTAAACTGTGAATATGCAAATACTGCATCAGGAAGTTACTTAGTCATGGAAACAGCCACACTCACATGAATGTCCTTTTAGGTGCTGTTAATAATAGTATGCTACATTGGGAGCTGCATGTCTGTGCCTCTTAATGTTCCTTCTATATCTTGCCCCTCCACCATTGGACAGATATTTGTGATGAGTAACCACCTGACTTTCAGTTTTCCCAGAGCGCATCAATAAGACTTTTAAAGTGTAGGGATCTTTGAATTTCCTATGGTTTGAGATAAGCTCTTTCTCATTACTATGAGAATAGCCCTGCTCCCAAAGCCACTGAGAAATCCACCGAGGTAGATCCGCCTTTCGGTCCTTGCAATAAACTCTTATTAACACTATCAGAAGTAATCTGCTTTTGTCTTGACCTCACTTTAGATTATCAGCAGGTATAATGGACATATTTGTAGCATTTCCTTCCTCCTTTTAAAGACTAGATAAATGTACCCTTTCTCTCCTCAGATTATAAAAGTTCAATGTAAATGGAAAGTTCATTGCTTTATTTGATAATTTTCCCCATTGATGCCCTTCTGTCAGAAGATGTTCAAGATAGTCCTACAGATTGTTTTCTGTTAAAGAAGGTTGAGAATAAGCTTAATTTCCCAGACTGTGCACTTTAATCTCTCAGATTGATGCAATAAAAAATGTTTGGTATCAACTTTCAATGAAAAAAGATGTATGCTTTTTGCTGCTTCCAGTTACACCGGAGATAGGCCGCTTTGTTACTATTGGTCCCAATGTCTAAACATTTTAATTAGATTAAGCTCCTTGTTATTTGTTTATTTTGGTGGTTAGGAGCATTGAGAGACACACTGAGAGACAATTAACATGAAGGCTGATTAACATTGACTGTTCAAATCAGCTCAGTCTCCAAGTATAGGTAAAAGTACATCAAGATAACATTCATTTCACACGATTAGCATTTCACACATTTCAGCATATACCCATTTCTATCATCTCAACTTGTCCTAACACAACTCTGTGCAGAGTAAGAAGTCTTTATGTCCCTTAAATGGGTGGGAAAATCAAGGCTTACACAAATATAGGTCACACAGTTAATACTAGCTATGGGTATAGTTTGAATCTTCAGGCTCTTGGCTCATTCTCCTTCCCTTAGTCCACATGGCAGATGGGAATCTAGAAAACATGCTGGCATTTGAAACCAGAAGATCAGAGCTGTAGTTCCAGCTGTTGTCTTTTCTTGTTGTTTTGTGTGTGTGTGTGTGAGCGCACATGCACTCATGCCAAGACTAAGCCTTAGTTTATTCATTTGTGAAACAGGAATAATAACAATGACTAGGTTAAAATGAGGTGATTTTCATGAGAAACACTTTATAAAGTGCAAAGTGTGATAAAGGAAAATTAGTAGCATTATATATTTATGATCATGATAATTAATATTTATTGAGTATTTCCTATGTGTCAGGCATGACACACATTTTACATTGTAAAGTAAAAGATTTATAGAAAAGTTCTTAAAACATCATTATGACGTGTAAAAGTTTGTTGTGAATTTTACAGCTGTGAACTACCACCAAGTCAAGAATCAGAACATTGTCAGAAACTTAGAAACTGCATCCATACCACTTTCTCTCTCTCGCCCCCTAGGGGTGACTACTATTCCACTGGTTAGGCAATCATTTCTATACTTTTCTTTGCATTTTAATAATCCCTAAATAATATAGTTAACTTCTACTTGTTTTTGAATTTTATGTCAACGAAATCAAATAGTATGTATTCTTTTGCATCCATTTCTTTCGTCAGAATCATGTTTTAAAGATTCGTTCATCTTGTTCTGTATAATGTTAGTCATTTATTTTCATTACTCTTATATGAATGTATGTTAATTTATCTGAACTTTGTATCGTTGACAAGCACTTAGGTTGTTTCTAGCCTTTTGATCTTTATGATGATGCACCTATAAAGAAGTACACATATTGTAGGCTATTCTGTAGGTTATTTATGCAAAGTTGAAATTACCGAGTCATGGGTTTTATACATATGTGTGTATACATATACATATTTATATATATTATATATAGTAGCTATACTCTCTCTATATATAGTATACTACATATATATGTAGTTCTTTTTAAAATGAATATGTAGTTCATATAGTATATGTAGTTCTTTTTAAAATGAGTGTTCTGATTTGTATTCCCACTAGCAATATATATTTTATATTGTTCCATACCTTCTCCAGAATTTAATATTGTGACATATTTAAATACTAACTAGTCCGGTATGCATATAATAGTTAGCATGTCATTGAAGTCTTAATATGCATTTCAGTATATTGCACCTGTTTAAAAATTTATTTAACCTCTTATATTTTGTGTTTGCTTATAGCTATTGCCCATTTTATTAGATTATCTTTTTCTCATTGATTTATATAATTTTTAAAATATAATCTGGATACAAACCCTCTATTGATTATTCATATATCAAACGTTTTTCCTCACTTTGTATGTTGCCTTTTTCATACTCTTAATAGTGTATTTGATGACCACACATCCTTATTTTTAACATTGTTCAATATAGTCATCATTTTCTCTTTCCATAAGGCTTTTTGTACCTTGTATTCTATTTCCCTGAGGTTGTAAAGGCATTCTTTTGTATTATTTTCTGTAAGCTGGTAGTCAGGGTGGGATCTCTCTGCAGAGTTCACTATCTGGCAGCGGGAGCTGAGCTGCTGGTGGGGAGAGGGAGAAAGGAGATGTAGATTTCAGGCTTGTAGCACACATTTTACCTTAGAAGATTGAGAAGTGTCTGCACATAGAGGCAAAATTATACAGAATGGAGGGTGGATGCAAGAAGCAGGTTTTGGGAGAAAGTCCATGGTTGGACTATGGAAGAGAGCAAGTGTTTTCTTTTAGCTCCATTTCAGACATCTACACATAAAAAAAATAAAGTTTTTTTTTTAAATTATGTTTGGTCAATTCTGATCCAGGGTGTTCTGTTTTTCGTAAAAGAAAAAATTCTAAAAATAAGAAGGATAAATGGAGCCTGTTCGTATAAAATTTCTCCTCCTCTAACATGGAAAACTCAAAATTTAGGCAAAATTTAAGACATACATGCAAGAACATGGAAGAAATTGTGAAATTAATGTTGGAATGTTTTGTGTCTTTTAGTATAAGAGTATGGATTACCAATTCTGTGGAAGTTGTTTAAGTTTACAGTCTCTTCTTTTCCTTGTTCCTCAGCCCTCCAAACTATAGACCCTCCTAGCATTTTATAGAATCTTAGAATTAAAGATCTCATGAAATCTTTTTATTTTTTAGATGGGGATACCAGACTTGCCTGTAGTTATAGGACTGTTTAGTGGAATGACCAAACAAGGTTGATGACTCTCCATGCATTGCTTTGAAAGCATTATAGGGTACATTTTTTGAATAAAATTGAATTGCCCACAGAGACTCCTGACAATTTGAGACACCATTAGTTATAACTATTAAGAAATCTATAGTTACTGTGAAATTAGGACAGGAGGTAGAAAAGTCCAAAGTTTGGCCAACCCTTTAACTCTAGCCTTACAAAAAATCTTAAGTCTTTAAATCAATAAGAAAAGTAACCCCTAGTGCACTGTTGGTGGGATTGCAGACTGGTACAACCACTATGGAAAGCAGTATGGAAATTTCTAAGAAAACTAAAAATGGATCTACCTTTTGACCCAGCAATTCCACTGCTAGGATTATATCCTAAGAACCCTGAAACACCAATCCAAAAGAACCTATGCACCCCAATGTTCATGGCAGCACAATTTACAATAGCCAAGTGTTGGAAGCAACCTAGGTGCCCATCAGTAAATGAATGGATCAAGAAACTATGGTACATTTATGCAATGGAATTCTATGCAGCAGAAAGAAAGAAGGAGCTCCTACCCTTTGCAACAGCATGGATGGAACTGGGGAGCATCATGCTAAGCAAAATAAGCCAGTAGGTGAAAGACAAATACCATATGATCTCACCTTTAACAGGAACCTAATCAACAGAACAAACAAACAAGCCTAATATAACCAAAGACACTGAAATTGAGAAGAGGCTGACAGTGACCAGAGGGGAGAGGGGAGGGAATTCTAGGGGAAAAGGGGAAGGATTTAGAGAAACAAGTACAAAAGACAGATGGACAAAAACTAGGGGGAGTGGAAATGGGAGGGAGGTGGGGATGGCTGGGGTGGTGAGCTGGAATGGGAGTAGAAGACAGAAAACTGTAGAAGAACAACAAATAAAATAAAATAAAATAAAATAAAAAGAAAAGTAACAAAAATTCAAAAATATACATGATATTTGAATATACATTTTACAAAGGAGGAGATACCAAGCTGACAAATAAATCTGTGAAAAGGTGCTTAACTATGTCACTTGGAAAACCCAAATTAAAACCATAATGAAGTATAATTACACAGCTACCAGCATGCCAAAAAAAGTTGAAAGAAATAAAAAACATCACAGACAATACCAAGAGCTGGTGAGGATGTTGAACAACTGGAACTCATACTATGATGGTGGAAGCATGAAGTGATCCAATCACTGTCTTAAATTGGTTGTCTACTAAAGCTGAATATATGAATCCCCAAAGCCCCAGCAATTCCACTGCTAGATATGTACCCAGAAGAACACATATGTGCACAAAAAGCCTTGTACAAAAATCTTAATAGCATAACTTTTTATAAGAGCCTTCCTTTGAAGACTTTCCAAATGCTCATCAACAATAGAAGAGATAATGAACTGTGACATGTTTGTACAATGGAACACTACCCAGCAATAAGAAAACATGAACTTCTACATCACGAAGCAGTATGAATACATCTCACAAACACCATATTTAAGGAAAGGAGGCAGACCTAACAGAGTATATCATGTATAGTTTCATTTATACAAAATTCAAAAAATGAATTTATGCTGCTAGAAGTCAGGATAGTGGTCACATTTGGGGGGAACTGGTAATAATGGGTGAGTGGAGTCCTGATAATGTTCTTTCAAACGTGGTACTGGTTAGACAGGTGTGTTCAGGTTTTGAAAAGTCATCAAGCCATATATTTATGATGTGTACATTTTTTTCTTCTTGTGTGTTATGCTTTAGTAAGCTGTTAGTTTTTTAACTTTCAGCAAAGTTTCAAGGCCAGTAAAATAACACTACCATCCTCATGACAACCTCAATACATTTTCCATTTGACACAATGTTCCTTCCACTTAGTCTGACATCTGCTGCACATCTGTATCCCCTATGGCACACAGTAAGTTAAACAACCCAGATGTTGAAGAAAAAACATAACAGTGGGAGAATTGAATTTAAGATAAATAGAATGAGGAGGGAAAGATAAGTTTTCAATTGACATCAGGCATGAATATGAGAGCCCTTGGGGGAACAAGGAAAGAGAAAATGATTATTTTTGGCAGGAATGAAGGCAGATTTTGCAGTGAAGTCTGGCAGATCATGAATGGGTAGATACAGCACTAAAATATGCAATGGTTAGGACCAATGTAGGGGAAAAAGTAGGGAACTGGGGAGTTCTCTGTCCCTGATAAAAACACATTGCTGTCACCTGTTGATGCTGCCAGAGAAAGTTTGTATTTCTGTATCATACAATACTTTTGAAAACTGCATAATGGAGAGAGGGAGGGAAGGAGGGAAGAAGGGAGAGGGGGAGAGAGAAAGACACACAGAGAGCATGCAATTTATTTCAAAATGTTCTTTTTTGGCACTAGATGATAGTGAAGGGTGCTTTGATAGCAAAAAAATGAAAAAAAAAAAATAACACTTTTATTGAGCACCCATAGCATGCAAGAAATATTTATAGGTATCATAATATTTAAAAGCTCTAAAGTAGTGACATTCTAAGTTATAAATGGGACTTGGGGCTCAGAGAGTTTGTGACTCTTTCCCATTGTCTCATCAGTAGTTTAAAACAGAGTCTAGTTCTGAGCACATAGCAGTGTTACTAAAACTTCTTGCTCTTACTGTGAAAACAAGCACCCTCGTGTGGAAATAACTCTGGTTCTTCCACTCTGCATTGCTTTCCAGAAAGGATGAGAGTTCTCTAAAGAGACAGCTGGCCTGAAATATCTGGTTAGAAAGTCTTTCTGGGGAATACACAAGGCAGAGATTGTGGCTACATTGATACCAATAGGTAAGGAACATACTGAAACCCAAACATTGTGGCTGGGTAGGCAGGCTCTGTAACGTCACCAGGACACTGAGGATATGCTCAACTCCACTCTTGGTTCTTTAGTGAAAACCAGTTTCCTTATATATGGGAACCCAGGCTAAGTCTAGCCACAGGCTAATAGGTGGACATAAGTTTATATGATGCAATTTGGGTTGTACCACAAATCCCCATAGGAGCCTCAAATCTCCTGTGCCTACTCCAGTGACAGGCATTTCCATTCCAGCTGCCTCTCTACATTAAGGTATCATCCTCTGAGGGTGAATTGTGACCATGAGAAGAATTCTAGTCATTTATCATGTGGGACTCTATTGTTTCTACTAGAGAAAACCCGTTGCTCATTTAGTGGGCAGATGACAAGGCTCTCGAGTCTGAGGCCCCAAACAGGACATTTGATAGAGGAGAAAGGGAGAATCAGTACTGCTGATTTGAGGTTGGTCCTATTGCATTAGACAAGGGGGGCAGGTGCTGGTATAGGTGTGGAAAAGAGAGAACTGGTTGCTGCACTTGGGAGTGGGAGTGGAGAGGGGAAGAAACCACATGCATATGCACACACACCCATACTCACATTTTCCCCAAAGGTACTCTGTGAGTGAAGTATTATATTGGAGTCAAATATTCAGTATTTTAACCTCCACCCTTCTCTCCCATGTCAGTGGTAAGTAACTTACCCAGGGTAAGTTATTTAATCTTTCCGAGTCTCATTGACCCCTTGACCCCTGGTTTTTATTCTCTTTCATTTGTGACTAAGGAGATATCCTGGATGAATATAAGGGTCCCACAACTAGTCATTTAGAGAATTCTAAAACCTAGCAAACCTTTTTCCTTGATTTTGGTTATATTGGAAATAGACCCTGAGATAAGAGTATGAATGCAGTTAGTTTATTTGGGAGGTGGTTCCAGGAAGTAAGGTTGGGGAGTGGTAAAGGGAGGCAGGGACAGAGAGAGGCTAATGATAATATCAAATGTGGGAATCTGGATCTCACTGAGGTCACTTTCAATTGGGAACTCTGGGAACCGGAGTGGAACACTCAGGCATCTGCCAGTTGAGTGGGGAGCCTCATTCGTTGCTTGAAGACTGCTGGGGGAGGGCTGTGTTCTCTTCCCATAATCTCTGGCCTGCCATACTTGCACGCAAAGTGGGCTTTGGAGATCTGAGGATTTCTCAGATGAATAGAAGCAGGTGCTGACAGTTGGAAGGCAAACAGTAGTATAATAAAAGGGGAACACAAGTGAGAGACCAACAATGGCAGCTCCATTGATATATCCTATGTTACTCCAAGGTCCCTAGTCCCTAGAATCTTATATCCTAGAATCTTGGTCCCTGTTGCTCCAACACAGAGCTTGTTTTCATTAATGTGTATAAAATCCATGCTCTCATTTCAGAAGGTCCACCCGCCCTCCTCCCACTATCCCCTTACAAAACATGTTGGAATAACTGCATAGTTATGGCAGCCTTATTGTATTACAATCCAGAGCTTCCAGCATCTGTGCACAGAGAAGCTTGCTCTGCTCATTTCTTCCCATCCAGTTAGATTTCCATTGCTCCTGTGCAAGCATATTTAAAAGATTTTAATAATGTATTTGCCAAGATAGATTCATCTTCTTACATGTCCTGTTATTTTCAATCAAGTAAAACAATTAGATTGTTGTACAGCCCCCTAAGCTGCAGTAGGAGTTGCCCAGAGATGGAAAATCTGTGTGAAGAAGTATAAATTAGTTTTCTTTTTATTGCTCTCCAACTTTCAATTTATATTCCAAAGTAATTTTTTTAAAACAGAATTCAGAATGGTGATTGCAGGGGAGAGGGAGGAATAAGGGGGTTAAATAGTAATGGAAAAAATACAACAAAAAAATTTAAAAAATAAAAAAGAATTATCAGATTCTTAGAAGAAAATAAGATGTGTGTGAACAAAACAAGACCTATTTATTAATCAGAGTTTGTGTTAATAACACACATATGCTACAATGCCAAAAAAACAGTTGCAAATGGTCCCTTTGACAAACAGCCCTATGGGATTTTTGCAGAAGGAAAATAATACAATTTCTCATTTAGGAAATAATACATTCTTAGCCATTCTCTGAGATTTGAGTGTATGTCTCTCAATTACAATAATTTGCAGGGGATACAGTCAGTGCCCTTAATACTTTTAATTTTTATCAAAAAACCACACAAGATCTAAAAACAAACCCTTTAAAACCTCAAAGATAGCTAAAGCGATTAGAAAGAAGACCATCAGTCACAATTCCCATGCTAGCTGATTTTAAAAATTCATTTGAAAATGACAAAGGATTAAAAGATTTTAAACCAAGGCAAAACAATAAATGCTTGTGAAAATGCCATATGGCTAACATGTGCAAGGAAGATTTTGTTTTGGAAATACTAATTACTTGGCTGGAGAATTTGAAGAAAATTAAACTGAACCTCACTCATTAAAGAATAACTTTCAGTTAGTAATAGATATTTACACACACACACACACACACACACAAACTTAGTGCTTATTACTCACAGTGGTTATATTCTATAAAGTCACTATGAACATTGAATTAACAAATATTGAAAAATAGGGTTACATTCCTACATGCTTCTGATCAAATTTTTTTTGGTCAGCCAGAAAACTATTCATGCTATATAGGTTTGTTTGCCCACATTCTTGTAAAACAAGCCAGTCTCATCACTATTCAAAATGTACTCTTTCATATAATTATTTTTCCTGTATAACAAAAAATCTTTCATAGCCTCTTGACCTACAGAACCTACACAACCTGCAAATTTAGCATTTTTATGCCATTTATCTTTTGGAACATGCAAGCTGGCCATAGTTTGCCATTTTCCTAGCCCTGTATAGCATGACCATAAATTTCCTTCGTTTCTAGCCTCACAACAATACCATCCACAATGGGTTTTTTTGCTTTTGTTTTTGTTGTTTTTTGGTTGTCATCTCATGAATTCACAAATTTAGCTGCTTTTTTAAATCATTTCATAGCATTATAGATATTATTTTAGAACTTTTTGGAATGGCCTCATATACAAATTAGCTAAATTCTTTTTTCCCCCTGGATGTGTCATGTTATTGATTAACTTACTTTGAGGTCATGGCCAGCAGCACTATAACTCATACCTGGATTAAGCTCATCTAACACACATGTTTACCTGTAAGACACACCACAGCTTTCTTGGACTTAGGAACATTAGACAGCACTTCAGCACTTCACTGGGGCCATTTTTAAACAACAAAATTAACAAAAGTCCAAAGTTGTGAAAAATGTGACACTAAAGAAACTGTGGAAAGGACACTTGTTTACAGGACAAGAGGTGAGACAAGAAAACAGATAGTTGCCTTGTTCAACCTCCACTGGCACATATCTGTCAGGCAGCTCAAAATTTTCACCACTCTGTGCATGTCTGTGAATGTTCCATGTGTACTGATTTTAGAGTTACAACAACTTTTCGTGAGTAGGTTAGTTTGCAAAACTAACCTACATCCATTACCATGGATGGGATCCACAGTAATGAAGATCAACTGTGTACTTTTCTCACTTGCTGCTAATACACCAGCTCTGGGTAATTCAAATAAAATTTTCATTAGTGTTTTTGATGCTTTCAAAGGGCAGGGTTTATATAAGCATATTCTTGGAATATACATTTTTATGTGGTATCTTCCCTTACTAGCTGAACATGTTGGCATTTCCTTACCTCCTTTGCCTTATAGAAAAGTTTTTGTTTCAAATTCTTAAGTGCTATGTTCTGCTTCTGGCTTATTTTTAGTTAGGTGAACTTTAGAAAATTACTTAACCTTAAACAATACTCCTAACACCACTATAAGAATTAAATAAAAAATGAAAAATTCTTTGCATATCATTCATTACATGCTAATTCCTTTTCTATACCTTGATTTGAGTAGAGGGGCATATAAAATAATGATTAAATAAGTGGATTTGGGAGTCACTTGCCTTACTCAAATACTAAGATGATGCCTCTTCTTCCCTGGGTCCCTGAGTGACCATGAAGAGCTGAGCCCCCACTGAACCACATTATGACATGAGTGTAAAATGAACCTGTGTTGTGCTCTGAAAGTAACATATGGCTTAAATGTACAATGGGAGATTTGTACCTCAGAATAAATTCATATGTTCAGGGATTTATTAGTTTATATAGTATAATGAAGACTAATCTGACAAATACTCATAGGCCCACAGGCCTGAGACCTACCATGGAGGCACACAATTAGGAGAGTCTATGGTCAAGTAGGAGGACAGTGTGCTTGTGACTGCTTAGAAAAGATGTGATGATCTCAAGAAACCCAAGTATGACTATTGTACAGGTGTATATGTACAGGGTGGGGAAAAAGTAGGTTCACAGCTATGAGTACATGAAACACAGAGTTTATTGTTATATTATTATTTATTAATTATTGTATTATTTTCCATACAAACAACTGTAAACCTACCTTTGACCCACCTTGTATCTAGAGTGGGGGTGAGGTGCATGTCAAAAAGGAGGTACCCCAAGAGGGAAGAACTCAAAGAGGATTTCAGCTTTAGTAGAGTCTCAAATAATTAGTGAAATTTAGCCATCTGGGTAAGGGGAAATGAAAATGATAGAGCATTCTATACAGAGGAAATTTTCTGGGAATATGTACAGAAGTATAAGAGAGCAGGTACTGGTAAGGGCTAGAGTTCCCTATCTTATACTAAGAAGTCATTAAAGACTTTGGAGTAGGGGAATGATGGGGCAGAACTAGGCTCTAGAAAGATTATGCAATTATCAGAACTGATCACTGATTGGAATAGAAGATTGCCATGAACAAGGAGAGCACTAGGAGGCTCTCTTCTCATATTATCTTTATGCAAAGTCAAAGTGTTTATCTCAAGGAAAGAGAAAGCATTTTACATAATGAGGCTATCTGTCAGCTATATCCACAATAATGCTTCATAATAGCAATGACAAAAAACAACAATCCAAAAATCAGTGGCTTACAGACACACCATTTTTCTCACTCACAAGTCTGCCAGTTAGTTAAAGTTTGGCTAATCTTTGTTGGGTTCATCACAACTTTGCTCTAGGCTTCAAGTAAAGTTCAAGCCTATTCTACTTGTCTCATTCTGAGGTGTAGCCTGGAGGCATAGTGGCTACTCAGAACATGTTCTTTTCACAACAAAGACACAAGTTCAAGAGGTCAAAACCAACTATGCAAGCACATGGAAAGACTACTCATACCACAGCCACTGACATCCCATTCGAGGGTTGGCTATTTTGTTTTATTTAGATTTTTAACTGATTGGATGAGGACCACTTACATTTTGGAAGGCAAATATACTTTACTCAGTCTGCTTATTTAAATAGTCGTCCCATCCAAAACATCCTCACAGACACACACACACACCCAGAACAGTGTTTGATCAAATATCAGGGCACATTGTGGTCCAGTCAATTTAAACATAGAATTAACTACCACAGTGAGGAGTTTCATTCTTCCAACCACCAGGGCACACAGGGGTGAATACTGAGATCAATCGTTGATGTGTAGTAGTGGTTTTGAGAGAACATGAAATCAAGTTTATCTCAAGATTTAGAAACTGATTAACTGAAGACTGTCTACCTTCTGTTTATTTATTTGACCAGAGAAGACCAGGTATCTGAGTTCTGCTCTAGCTGGAGAATAAATGAGTCCAAATTTATCTACCTGCAATGCAAAAATATGTATGAGCTTCAGGAAATATCTTGAGGCTTTCCCCAAATTTCTCATTCTTAATTTAGCTGTCTCCCTTTGAAGGCTGTCATTGTGCCAGAGGCCCTAGTTTTATCACTTATAAACTACTGGTAAATTATCTTAACCTTACTGTATCTCAGTTTTTTGATCGGTAAAATGGATATAATAATTCTACCTGCTTCATATTACACTTTGTAATATAAGTAAAGCACTCAAAGCATTACTGAGCCTTGAGTAACTGCTTCGTTCATACAATCTATTTTATTATTAACTTATTTAATCCTCACAACTCCATCATGTAGACATTAAAAATAATTTCCATATTATAAATGAAGAATCTAAAGCAGAGTGAGTACATAACTTTTCCAGGAGTACATAATTGGTGAGATAAGTCTAAATTCATCTTGACCACCACCTCCACACCCAGAATCTTCTTAGAGAATAATTTCTTTTATCATCCAATGGAACTAATTCCAGACCATCCCCTGTATATTTATATTTATATTTATATTTATATTTATATTTATATTTACATTTACATTTACATTTATAGTATAATATTATTTTGTGTATGTGTGCATGTTCTCTTTTTAAAAATGCTATCGTATTATAGCCATATATATATTTTTAATGCAAAGCATTTTTTTATTGTTCAAGTACAGTTGTCTCCATTCCCCCCCACTCTCCCCCACCCAACTCACCCCCACCTCCCACCTTCAATCCTACCCCCTTTTGCTTTTTCCATGGGTCCTTTATACATGTTCCTTGATGATCCTTCCCCTTCTTTCCCCCATTATCCCCTTCCCTCATCCCCTCTGGTTACTATCAGTTTGTTTTTTATTTCAATGTCTCTGGTTATATTTTGCTTGCTTGTTTTATTGATTAGGTTCCACTTATAGGTGAGATTATATGGTATTTGTCTTTCACCTCCTGGCTTATTTCACTTAGCATAATGCTCTCCAGTTCCATCTATGCTGTCACAAAGGGTAGAAGCTCCTTCTTTCTTTCAGCTGTGTAGTATTCCATTGTGTAAATGTAACATAGTTTTCTGATCTACTCATTTACTGATGGGCACTTAGGTTGCTTCCAGTACTTGGCTATTATAGCCATATTTTGCTTTGCTATTTGCTTTTACTCAAAGCTATATTTTGGAAGTCTTCTGGTGTCACTAATATAAATTCATCTTATATAAATGTGGCAAATAATTAAATAACCTAAATATACTATTATCTAGTTCTTACACCGTTGGTAAACAAAGTTCCCTTCCAAGTCTCCACTATTGTGAATAATGTTGTATTAGCTCCCTACTACAATTCTCTGGTGTGCATGGGTGAGTGTTTCTCTAGGCAAAATACTGAGAAGTAAACCTGTTGGACCATCTAGTGTGTACAATTACAATTGTAGTAAATACCAGCAAGCTGCCCCCACCCCCAGTATGGCTATTGTAGCTCACACTCCCATTGGCCACAAAGGGGTCAGGTTAGCTTTTCTGGCATTAAGAACACAGCAAGTGCTGGGGGAAAGTGACAAGATGTGGTGAGGACAAGAAAGTGTCCCTGAGAACCACAGAAAACTCAAGGCAATGTGTGCTCCTTTACAGTTTTCACTGGGATCTCCTGGATTTTGTTTGTTTGTTTGTTCCCAATTCCCAACTACTTCTGGGGAAAAAATGACACAAAGGAAATTCTTTTCCTTTTCTAGTGAACAGAACAATATTTCCTATTTGTCTGAGCTCGGGTAGCTTCTAAAATCTTAGTTCTTTATTAGGAAACAAACTGGGGTCTTTTGTTGGAGCAGAAATAATATTTTCCCCATTGCCTATCTAACATAGTATGCCCAGCTGGCACTATTATAAACCCCCTTTTAAGACCTACACAGCCCCCTTATTCTCTTGTTTTGTTTAGAGGAACAATTCAACATGACAAATTTTGGTTAAGCAAGAAAGTCTGGGTGAGTCAAGAATTTTAAAAGCTGTAGGAAAAAAAAAACTTTCCAAATGATCAATAAACAAACAGAATTTACTATGAAGCATTTTCCTTACAGCAATTGGTAGCAATTTTTGTAACTATCTACAATAGTGAGCAGACAATCAGAAAAATACTCTTCTGCTGACAATTTAGAAAGTTCAGTCTTTGGAAACTGAACAGCAAAGCTTGGTTCTAACCTAGTAACCAAACCTATATAATTAATTAGTTCTTTCAGGTTGCAGGCGGAAAATGGTATTGCTGTGTTAGAGTAATAATCCTGGTTGTCGTTGAGTTATCAGCAAACTGCAGCTCCTCTCTCGGGAGAAGAAACCATGTAATTTAACAAATCACTATATTTTGGGTTTTGACATTGCACATGCTTTTCAAGTTCCATCTGTTCCTTTGGTTCATTAGTATTTCATTGTTGCTACAGTCAGAAACATTTAATAGTTTTTCTCCCTCTAAAATAACACACCATCAACTATCTTCTGTCATCCCTTTCCTAAAAATGGTATGTCCACTTTAATTTTAAGTTGCTTTTAGGAAGTATTACTTTGGGTGGTTTTCCCCCCAAAATTGGAAAAGATGGCTGCCCTTGGCTATGAACTAGAATAATTGCTTTGTGTGTGAAAATATATTCAAAGTCTACTTCAAACACAGATTTAAAAAAAAGAACAGAGAAATGTCCTCTTGTGTTCCTAAATCTCTTTATTAGATGAGAACATGTCCAAAGAACTCAGTGTGTGTACCCACAAGTGCATATATACACAATTTCTCATATACGCTCTCAAACACAGTATATATATATATAGATACTCCATACCACATATAGCACACACCAATGCCACATGTCTACATCCATCCACATTCCATGTACATACACACCACAGTCTTCCAAGCACAAACCAAATGAATACCATGCATGAACATATGTTTCAATGCACATATGTACCACACAGACACAATCTCATCCATGCTACACATATATACACAACCTCAAATTCACACACCATAATTACACACATTTCACTTTCTCTCAAACACAGCATAAACACATATACATAAATATATACATTCCACATACACACATGCACATACACTAATGATCTACATATATGCAAATCACAAGCACACACACCTACCAAAAACAATAGTAAAAGAAATTTGAACACATGTAAAGTGTATACAAGGGAATATATGTATTGAAATGTATAAAAGAAAATGTTTTGGAATAGAGTTTAGGATTATTGTAGAGATATTTTAGTAACTTTCAAAAAAGTCAGATTTTGATTGGCAAGTGATGGTTTTCCTTTGTTGGTCATGTCCTATACGTGCAGTCAGACCCATTCCTCCTCAATTGAAATGAAAGGTCAAGTACAATGTTTCAAGAATGAAATCAGTGTATCTGACTAACACACAATACCCCCCTCCCAACACACACACACACACACACACATTTGTCAATATCCATGGAGTGATTGTGGAGGACAGTACTGATTCCACAGTATATTAGGAATATACCATATGTTATGAAAAAAAAAAGAGAGAGAGAGAGATCTCTGAAGATATGGTTGTTTATTGCCAGGGAGGATGCAACAGTTCTTCCTGGAAATACACTCTAGAGTGGATGGCCCTATCATTCTCAGGCTCCCCTTTCTTCTGCAGTATTTCTGTGCTGTGCTTGATCCCCAGCCTCCCAAAGACTGATTCCTTGGGGGGCAGGCCCTGCCTGGAATTATGCTCACAGGGAGACTAAGAGCCCTCACTGCTGGTAGTGGCAATAGGTCCCTCTTGAGGACAGAGGCCAGCTTAGTGCCTGTAAAAGTTCAAGTAAGTGTCAACATATCCTAAGAGAGACCCTGCTGATCAGAAGGATGGGCATCCCTCCAGATCTGCAGGACATACTTTCATGTCCTGTACTGAAACTGTCCTTCCTCCAGTGTCACCTTCTGAAAAAGTTCTAAATGCACTGCAGACCACTGTCAGAATTTTGAGGGTGAATGTCAAATTCAGAGGAAGCTTGAATTTAGAGTAACATCTGACTTCACAAGTTTAATGGCTGTCTAAAGTTGGCTCTGACACAAAATCAATTCATGGAAATTACTTAGCACCCTACTAAACTAAACAGCTTTTCTGCTCACCATTTTCTCTTTCTCACTTTTTTCTTCCATTTGTAATCACATCCTTGCCCTTCCTTCCTTCCTTCCTTCCTTCCTTCCTTCCTTCCTTCCTTCCTTCCTTCCTTCCTCTTTTCTATTTTTTTATCTTCTCCTCCCTGTGTAGGTTTTAAAAATTAAGATCAGAGAAAGTTACTGCATTTTGTTCCAGAAGGAAGAGTATATGGCAGGCTTCTACTTAAATATAATCCATGCCAGCTGGAAGTCTAGTTATTTAAAGGAGGACTGTGTTTCACATATGTTGTAAAATATATTCAATCAACTAACAGGCACTGAGTATTGACTTAACTAACTCTCTGTTTTTCCTCAATAGAAAACTATCTTTAATAACTAGTCTCTTACTGTTTGGAGCCACTTATGGCCAGCTGAAGCTAGTTCAGATGTGATCATTTAGGCAACATATTGCTTTTTTGTCAGAAGACTCATTAAACTTATGAAATTCATCCCACATGCACTGCTTTAATACTCCAACAATTTTTTCCCCAAATTGACCTTAAAACTCTCTATCGGTATCATTTCCCTCTTTAGACATTTATCAGATTTCCCTCCTTTAATAAAGTCTAAATTTCTATAAGTTCACACTCAAAGATGACCTTTGCAATCTGGTTGCAATCCCCCATTGATTCACTTCCTATACTCCAAGATTTGGTCATATGTTTCTAAACCTTAGCTCTTGCTTTCCTATGGGCTCCACATTTTGGAAACCCTGCCATTTTTGAAGCCCACAAAGTCTTTTCATGTGTCTCAGGCAGAAACAATTACTCCTCCTTCTGGAGTCCAAAGCACAATGGCTTGTGCTTCCACTTACCCTTGCACAATAATTAGGGGTCTGCTGTGCCTCTCTTCTGAGGACTGGCACTATTCATCTTGGTGTAACCCAAAGTTTCTAGCCATTTTTCTGACACAAGTGGGATCTCAGTAAATTACAATAGACATGTTAACTTGAAAGACACCAAAGAACAGGGTATCTGCTGTTGTTGCTTGCCTAGTACTCATTCTCTCTCTTTTGAGTAAGAACGTCTGAATTTTTCTTTGGAAATCAATCACATCTTCCAAACTCAAAAGTTATGGGGACTGACCTTACTCCAGGGGGGCATGCATGTGAATTGATCTGGCCAATCAGATTCATAATGATTGCTCCAGTGATGGATGCATGGTTAAATTGAGTTTACTGAAGAGAATCCCAAAGTTTTATTAAATAATTGGAAATGAAGTTTGTTACTTTGCTATTATAGGACAACTGTTAGAATTGAAGCCTGGATTTGCTGATGGCCACATTTGCTACCTCACAAGAGTCTGCTTTCAAAGAAATGCTCACATAGAGGAAAGAGCCAAAAGAAAGGGAAAGGCAAATTCCCGTGGCAAATATTGGTTCAGCCATGCCTGAAGACATGGACACTTTATCATATGACCTAATGTATTCCTCCTTTTGCATTAACCAGCTTAATTCCTCTTTTACTTTTATTCCTTTTTTTCTTGCATTCATTCTTTTACTTTTTTCCTATTGTTTACATCCAAAGATTCTTGAGAGATAATGCCATTTAGTGAGATGGTAGAAAGCAGGTGTCTGTCTCTGAAGATTTAGAGATCAATTAGGATAGGTTTGCATTCTGCAACTTCCAATGTCATGGTTTTGAAGGTATCTTTCTGGAACCCAATGATCACATGTAATGTAGAAGACTGCTTCTGAGTCTTAACTGTATACATGAATCCCCTGAGGATCTTGTTAAAATGCAGTTTATGACTGAGCAAATCTGGAGTGGACCTAAGATCTTAAATTTCAAATAAGCTCGCAGGGGCTTCTTAGATGCTGGTCCACAGACCACATTTTGTGTAGCAGGAACTAGAATCAAGGGTCATTATTTGTGCCTAGACCCTCCCACTCAACATAAATGATCTTTTGCATGCCGTTTTTGCTCAACATGGTGATGATTGAATATGCCACACTTTTTCAGAAAACTTCCTTACTTTTAAACTGACTTTCTGAAGAAAAAGAAGCCGAGCCAGAAACAGGATCAGTAATGGGGAAATGTGTGAGTAATGTGTGAAGCTAACGCAAAAAGGCAGGTGAAGTACCTGCTTGAAATGCCACAGATATACATGCACATCCTGAAGTCCTCTCTTCCCCCATTCTTGAATCACAAATTTGTCTTATTGAAAGCATTTAGTGCAACATAGCTCATCTCTGCTGGGACTCAGCAGAATTATGGCACATGCTTGCTTCTGGTGCTCAACCTGCTGCCCAACAGAATGACTATCCCACCTGGGCTGTGATCTAATTTATTTCCTCCCTTCAGTGCCAGATTCCTGGGTACTAATGCTGGGAACTGAAACAGCACCATTGCTCACCCATATCCAAAACTGACTGCTTCCTGACAATGATGTGTGGCTCAGGATAATCTCTGCATGTTATCCAGTCTGATGATGCAGTGACTTGGTTTCACTGTAACTGAAACATACACCTTGTGAGTTTATTGTGTTTTGGGATTATTAATAACCACACAAAAGTATTTAAGAAGGCATAAGCATCTCATCTCCCAGTAAACATGTTACTTTCAAATACAGATTCTGCCCCCACATATTCATAAACTCCTCTTGTCAAAATCATTTGTTGTGTTGAAACTGGGCATGCTTTCCATTTTTTACTACGTCCTTTCTGAATCTCTTTGGTTCTCCTAATCAAGAGTTAGTCAAGCAGATGTGGCATTACTTGGTCCCAAGAGCATCTGTTCTCAGTAGAGGTAAATGCGAGATACCTAATAATCTTTGAACCCCTTCTCTAGGTCTTGAGTAAAGGGTGGAAGATAATGATGGAATCCTATCATTTGTGTTTTAATAAACAGATGTGACTTCAGATTTCAGCAGTACTGGATTCATTGTGTCCCATAACTTGAGAAAAACACTTTTTGGGTTACTTCATAACTTCCAGAAAGAATGTGGTGACAGAGTGTTGTAGCTATAGGCAACAACAGGGAATAATAATTAGAAAAATATGTTAGATTCAAGTTTGTTTTTCTATCAGTGTTTCAAGAGGGAGCTGGAACTTAGTCCTTGGAATAAGATGTGCTATTCAAAATAATATTTAGCATAGATGAGTCCTATATGAAAGTCACTATAGAAGCTGAATGATCAGCTTTATAGAATGAACAAAGCTGGCTTTGCATCAAGACAGACTTCTTCCTGTTTCTCAGCAGGCTTCAGGAGGCTTCTCCTACTAGCTAAATGACATATATGCAGGGAATGC
This sequence comes from Anoura caudifer, assembly GCA_004027475.1. Lineage (NCBI taxonomy): Eukaryota > Metazoa > Chordata > Mammalia > Chiroptera > Phyllostomidae > Anoura > Anoura caudifer. Next base: position 204,442 of record PVKU01000626.1, read on the forward strand.
AAACTGATTATTTTGCTAGATTAAGAAAAAGTCTAGCCAATAACCTAGATCTTTTTTTTTTTTTGTAAAACAATTGGACGTGTTACACTCTACACAAATATAAGATTTGTGTACAAATCAAATTAAATATGTCCAGTAAGAGGGGAGAGGGATGCATGCAAATGCCAAGGAGTGGGGGACAGAAGATGGCCTTTGTTCCAAATTACTTTCACTTCATTCAGGCCAATACTCTTAATTCAGACCCATATGAATGGAAAATAAGTCTTATAGGTATTTTTAGGAGGTTTCTTTTATAAAATAAATAAAAGTGTTGCTGGCAGAGGGTCCCCACTGATACCAAACAGACTTGTGAGAAGCATGGGAAACCAAAATTTTGGTTTAGCAGGGTTTTGAGACTACCTAAGGGAGTTTTGCTGTTGATAGCCAAATAGCTTTGTAGACATTATTAGAGGAGTGGAAAGTACATTTGTGAGAAATGTCAAAGTGATAACCAAAAAAAAGGAGAACAGAGCATGTTACTTATTGTGGCAAGGACTTTTCCATCAGCCCATGCACCATTGCGGTCATGAAAAGACTCCAAGACTTTACTGAGAGGTTACTGTTTATCAATAAATAAAAAGGAAAATCTGTTGTGCACACCTTCTCTGAGAACATAGCTGTTAGCTGGTACTGGGTACCTTTACCATGAAAAATGTAACTGCTCTCAAGAAAGAAGGGGAAGGTGTGGCAGGAGAGGAGCCCGACAGAGGATTATCCATCTTTCAGGTCATTCATTCATGGCCTCTCTCAATGGGACTGGCCAGTCTAAAAAATGGCCTATGTCACTGAGAGGCATCAGTTAGGATAAGGGTACACTGAAATTTGGAGTCCTGGCATCTACTCCCAGACCATCTATGTGTCTCTGGGCAAGTAATTTTCACTCTCTGAATGTCTGACAGGGTCTTCAGATATAACAAGATGGTCTAGGACTAGAGTACCAGTCCAGGGCTTTATGTTCTGACACTATGATTATCTTGTTTACCTTATTTAGACCTTCTGGAAATTCCCCTCTCTAACCAAAATTTAGCTAGATTCTGCTCACCATCATTACCATTACCACCTGGTCCAGTCTTGTTCATCCTTCACTTGGATTATCTCAGCAGCCTCTGTACTGACCCATCTGTGTTCTCTCCTGCCCTCCACAGCCGGTTCTTAACCTAACAGACTGGGTGATCTCATTAAAATCCCACCATACTGCTCCCTCAGGAACTTCCCTTTTCTCCCTGTCCATGTAATAGTCCATAGAGCCTGAGAACTGACCCAGCTTTGTCTCTCCAATCCCATCTTTTGACATCTCACACATGATTATTTCTCTCCAACCACATAGCCACCCTCTTCCTGGGTCACCCATCAAACTATCTCCATTACTCTTCTGGAACACTATTCTCATTCCCTCCCCAACCCCGTCATGCCTTGATACCTGCATGACTGACTCTGTCACCCTCTTCCAATCTCTACTCAAATATCACCTCCTTGATAAAGCTTTCTTTGGCCATTATTTTGACCTGGCAATTCCACTGCTAGGATTATATCATAAGACCCCTGAATACAAATCCAAAATAACCTATGCTCATAGGTTCTATGCTCATAGGTTCGTATGAGTGTTATGTTCATATGAACCCCAATGTTCACAGCCACACAATTTACAATAGCCAAGTACTGGAAGCAACCTAAGTGCCTATCAGTAAATGAGTAGATCAGAAAACTATGCTACAATTATACAATGGAATACTATGCAGCAGAAAGAAAGAAGGAGCTCCTACCCTTTGCAACAGAATGGATGGAACTGGAGAGCATTATGCTAAGTGAAATAAGCCAGGCTATGAGGGACAAATACCATATGATCTCACCTTTAACTGGAACTTAATCAACAAAACAAACAAACAAACAAGCAAGCAAAATATATCCAGAAACATTGAAATTGAGAACAATCTGACAGTAACCAGAGGGGAGATGGGAGGGGAAAACGGGGGGAAGGGTTTTCAGAAACAACTATGAGGGAGACATAGACAAAACCAAGGGGGTTAGAAACGGGGGAGGGAGATAGGGATGCCTGAGGTTGGTGGAGAGTGGTGTGGGGTAAATGCGACAACTATAATTGAACAACAATAAAATAAAATAAATAAATAAAATTGCATCAGCATTTTCCAATGCCCTCATTCTGCCTTTTATTTCCCATAGCACTGAACCTCTAACATATAACACAATTCACATATCAATTATGTTTTTTTCATATCTCCCACTACCAGAATGGAGGCTCCATTTTCAGGACCTTTGCCTATACATATATACTTTTTACTGTTGTATTTCCAGTGCCTGAAAGAGTTCCTGGCTCACAGAAATGCTAAATACAGACTTATTGAATGAAGCTATAAATCCTTGTCATGCTTTTGGGTGTGCATGGTGCTAATAACTGACAGCAGTGAAAGTCCAAGAAGAGACAACGCCTCCATAATAGAGAGGCAGCAGCATTGTTGTGCACAGACAACTACATAATATAACTACTCCTAAGTGGATGAGCTGTTCATAGTTGGTATGTGCACCTCACACTTCATTGTGCATGCTGTTAGTGTTCTTTCCTGTGCCATGTTTGCTGTTCCTTTTACTTTAGCACCTGTGTTTCTACCCCAAAACTTTCTCTGTCCCTAGAAGCATGTAAGGGTCCTGTGTGCAGAAATGGGCTCACAGTGCTATGGAGTTAATGCCCCTAGCAGCAAGTGATAAGGAATGGTAGCTGTTGGATCCTACACATCTCAGCTTCCTTGATCCTTAGGCAGGACCATGCTCAGCCATGTTTAGCTATGTCCCAGCGGTCTGCGATGCATTCAAGTCCACTGACCAGGTGGTGACCTGCTGATAAACATATGCTTTACTAACTTCTACCCCTTTCCAATATTGTTTTCCTACGCCTCTCCTCTACCAGGGATCTACTCATGATTACCTCCCAAATAAACTGCATTCTTATTTCATAGGATGTTATCAGGGGAACCCAAATGCTCATAAACATGTGACAAAAACCATCCTCCTCCCTCATGTGTGTTCAGGATCTCTCTGTGTCAAGAAGATCATATGCTTCATGCAGTTTAAGGCTTGGCTAAAGATACGGACCAGGTAATCTCTAAAGCTGCTTCCTATTGCATGGCCCAAGATTCCAGCTTGTAAGAGGAGCCTGACAAGCAATGCTCTAAATTCTGGAGCTGGTGCCAAGGTTCAAGTCCTGCCAGCTGTATGACCTTGGGCATGCTATTTAACCTTTCTCTTTCCCAGTTCACTCATCCACAAAACAATCCTGCTAATAGTGCTGTCTCCTGATGTTGCATAACTATTAAATGATTAAATGAGATCACATATGCAAATTACTCTGACCAATGCATGGCTCAGAGAAGGTGCTACATAATGTTAAATAATTAAATCCCTTCATCTTGCCAACAAAAAAGGCTAAAGCTAAAAGAGGTTAAATTCACTGACCAAGGTCATACAACTCCAGAACTGGAAAGCTACTCTTTGGAACCCAAATACAGTATTACATTTTTTTTCTGAATTAAAAATAAATAAATAAAAACCTGAATCCAAGTGCTCACATTTTCTTGAGACTTATTATATAATAAAGATTGGGAATCTTTTTAATAATTACTACCAGTTAATTAGTGGAAAGGCATAAGCAATTCAATATGTGGTACAAGTTAATTTGAAATAATATTAGCTTTATATATTTGCTTTGTTTCTAATATATAATGCACTTCATGGAAGAACATCTGCTGGGTAAATATTTCACTTTGATAATAAAGCAATCTCTCTCTCCCTTCCCCAGTACTATAATCCTCAAATATATGAAAAAATTTGTGCGGAGGAAAGCAATGCACTTTGCTCATTCTCCATAGAGCAGTGCAGGAAAGGATTTAGGTTAAATTTTGCTGGAAGGAATTTCATCCAGATGTAGGGCAGAAATTTTCTGATTAAAGCAGAGTCAGAATTAAAGTTAGCTCTATGTGGTATTTGAGCTGCATTCTGAAAACCTTGTCCATGAACGTCTTTGATGCTGGTTTATATTGGTGCCTAAAGTCTTACTATTAGAGATTCATTCTTTTGGTGACTTTAGTTCAAACAATTCATTGAATATGGTTCATGAAACAGTCCCTAGGTTATGCATTAGGTAAAAAGTAAGACTTGGCTGTTTCAAAGATACCTTTCCTCAGAAAATGCAAATATATCTGAGCAGATGACACATTATGCTATTGTCAACAATTAACACTTCAGTGAGAATTAGCTTGACAGATCCTTTTTTTTAACTATGACAGCCTTCCTATGAACACAATCCCAAGAAAATAAGAGGCAACATTCTAGGTCTGGACAGGGAGATGGAGATGGTGGAGAGAAGGGCTGTCGTACAGGCCAGGGCTGCCAAGGAAAGTATTTAACATTTGTTGGGCGTATGCCATGGACCAGGCACTGTGCTAGCTGTCTTCGCAACCATTCTAAGGGAAGCTAATCAGCCACTTTAATGGGTCCCCCAGGCAAGGTTGAAAGCACAGTGGGGAGGGAGAGGAGAGGGACATTGTAAAAGCCCACTTTACCTCACTCTATGGTGGTTCTAAGACCCCTTGTTGAACCATGATCAGGAAGAATGGATACTTGTTTGCCTCGGGTCACTTCTGGGATAGGAGAGTAACCCAGAGTGGAGCAAAACTGAAATTCTCCTACTGCCACATATAATTCTTAACCAATGTGAATGAAACTTATTTATAGAAGTGAAGAATTTGCAATGAGTGTTCAGGGTTACCAAATTTCTTTCTACTGTAAAATGCAGGTCTCATGCTGATAGTAGTTTTATAAATATATCCCAGTTGAGAAGCACATATCATGGTGAATGTTTATAACCCTTAGTTAGCATACACAAACCTGTTTAGAAGTACAAATTGGTGTTATTGAAGCTAAATTAACAAATTTGGCAGAAAGAAGAAAAATTTGATATTTTTTACCACAAATACATTTATTTCACTTTCTTCCCCTCATGCCCCATTTTGTGGTCATTCATTCAATAGGTATTTATTGAACATTTACTACATGACACTTAGCCTACCTGAACACCTCCATATTTTGCCTCCTGTGGGTTAAAAATATGATATGCCTTTAACATCTGTTCACGTTGCTATTAGATGGAGCATCTGCTTCTCTATTTTTCAGAAATGTAGACATTTTCCTTCTTATGATATGGGCCTTTGCCAAATAGCTTATAAAACTCATTTCTAAGAGATACAAGGGAACATAAAAATCATTCAAAAATATTTAAGGCATATGGGACTAATGGCAAACCATGATTTCCAATTAAATTTTTAATTTATCCTAGTTTATTACACTCATTATTTATTACACTTGTATTGTTGCTAGGAAGTCACAATTTCTGTAACACATCCCCATCTGTGCACTCACCCTTTCCCCACCCCCACAGGCCATGTTCTATCAAGATTCACAGCTATAGTCTGTCATTTAATACAATACAACTTTGCCCAAGTGGTGTGATCTTTCCGACTCCAATATCTTCATCTACAAAATGAGGATGATTATACACTTCATGCTAGAGTTCTGTGAAGAAAATGTAAACTAAATGAAATGACATTTACGTGGTGTCTAGAACAGCTCTGGCACAGAATCCATGCTCAATAAGCAGTGACTATGATCTTGTCCCAAATTCTGGAGGTTCCTCTTAGCTTTACATTCTTACTTGCTCCTTCTACCAGGCACTGGGGTGAGCCCCGACACCTCAGCTACCACATCGCTGAGATCATTTCTTGCTGTTTTACAGCAGGTCAAAGTGCAACTATTTTACATTAAGTTCCCTCTGAGCCCCTCTTCTCAGTTTTGCGTTCCCAATTAGAAAAATTCCCTTTACCATTTTATCATGGCAACCAAATGTTTCTAGAGAAGCCTTATCCTGGTTCTATAAATGGAAAAGCAATTTACAATTTCTTCCCTCTCCCTAGCTCCATGGGTTAGTTTTATCCATTTGGCTAAATATTCTCTAACTCCTACAATAAATAAATAACTTTAGATCATGACCCTGCTTATATTTTAATGCATTCTGGATCTCTGCCTCCCTATTCATAAAAGAAAAATAAAGGCCTGGAGGCTGACCAGGCTGTTTGAAGAAGCCCATTTGTAAATCTCCTCCCAGAAGAAGGTTCTCAGCCACCTCAATTCAGACAGTGAGCAAAGCTGTGACTTGCGCAATGCTGTCCCATGGCTTAGGCCTACCCATCCAGGCAGGGCCAGCTTGTCACACAGGACCTCATGCTTTACTTCATGCTCTGTCATTCCTCTCTTGAGATTCTTTGTCATTTTTTAAATAAGGGACCCAACATTTTCATTTGGCATTGAGCCCACCAAATAAGTAGCTAGTCCTGTGCCAGGGCTCGACTCCTTTGCTGGGTGTCACCTCAGCCATTACCTGCTAACATGCCACCTCAGTGAGTGTTGCCTTGCACCACTGTGGCTGCTATGCTGGATACTCTGCCAAGATCATGCTGTGATCAGACTCAAACACATTTTTTATTAGAAACTCCAGTTTTAGAAAATAAGAGGGTCCTCAGTGGTTACTCAGGGTTGTTCTTTGTGTTTACACTGTTTTCATCTCTTCTAATCCTTGTAAAATGAAAATGGGAATAAGCAAACAAACAAGCAAACAGATAAAAAACACAAAAGTATGCATATTCACTCAGCTTTCCAGTTGTAGTTGATTTAACAAGATTTTGCAGCCTTGTTAGACTTCTTAGTAAAGAGGAACATGTGAGACAAACATGCAGTTTAGGCAAACAAATAGAACTTATTGTCCCTCAGAGGTGCAAATGCCTCTAGTTTTAAATTTGCCATATAAAGCAAGCACAATATTTCATCAGCCAGCTATGTGATAGAAGCACATTATTTCCATCTCTCTTGGTAGCACACCCCAATTAGAAGCCTGATATATAATAACTCAGGTATCCTGAGCTTGATATATTCTGAGATCAGAAAATTCACCAATCTAAAAAAGGGAAAAAGTGACAATTGGTTGAGTTACTGCATTAAAAATAAAGGCATCTGAGGTTAAGGGCCAAAGCATCAGAAACTTGCAATGGATAAATACCCACTAATAAAGATCATACTAATTGGATTCATCAACAAAACCCATAGACTAGCATCCAGGAAAACATGCAGAAGATAAATCTCATGAATTACAGAAAGCAGGTAAAGGTTGAAAATGCCAGTAGGAAGATTTTGAAGAAGGAGGAATCAGCCATGTCTCTACAAACAATAAAGCAAAGACTAAGCTAAAATGGGATTAATCTTTTCCTTTCAATTATCTTTTGGTTAAAACAGGAAAATTTTGAGTGGAGTGGTGCTGCTATGATTCTCCACTAAACCCATAGTGAGTTCTGCCACCTGACTGTCTGTGGAGGAGAACTTACTTTTTTTGTTATTTCCTAGTTATTGGGGATTAAATCCCCTCACATCACGCATCAGTGCTGATTGTGCTTCATTACATTTTAATCTTACGTGATTGGAAAACAAGATGTGGTTGGTGAAGATTGCTGTCTTCAAATCCACTTGTGCCAGTGTTTTTTTAAATAACATAAACCTGACCAGGTAGCTTAACTGGTGGAAAGTCATTGTTGGCTTCATATTACTCTTTTCCTCCTAATATTTGTTTTATGTTATTTTTATATATAAAATATGTTATGCTTTTCTTTTTTATTGTTGTTCCGTTACAGTTGCTCCAATTTTCTTCCATTGCTCTGTCTGTCTCCCCCCACTCCTTGCTCCCACAGTCAATCCCCACCTTGCTGTTATGTCCATGGATCATTTATACATGTTCTTTGACTAGACCCTTCCCCTTCTGTCCCACCTTATCCCGGTCCTCTTTCCCTTCTGGTCACTGTCAGTCTGTTCCTTGTTTCCATGTCCCTGGTTCATGTTACTCTTTGAATTAGCCTAGAAACCTCAATCTGTCAGGGGCATCCATGAGTTCAGGTTGGCCTCCTTCCTCTAATTCTTACCATTCATTATTCTCCTTGCTTGTGAGCTCCTCAGTAAAGAAAAAAACATATTTTCTATTTCACTTCTAAAATTTTCCTCTCTATTTGTGGGGCTGAGAGCAGGGGCTATGGGTGTGCTGCATTCACTCCTTATCCACATGACCTAGCAACACGCCTGGCAATATCAGGTGCTCATTAAACAATATTTTAAAATGAATCAGTAACCATGTACAATAAAGAATCTTCCACACTAATAATCTGAGCTGAAGTTCAATTGTTATTCAGATAGTAATAGTAAAGTATGGAAGATTAGAGGAGGAAAATGTGAGTTCACTATCTAGCTTTAAAAATAATTTTAGTGATGGTTTTAATTTATCAAGTATTTTTATTTATAAAATATTATGTACAAAAGTAATGCATGAAAAAATTGTCATGTAAAGGTTTTTTGAGGGTCTGATATCTTTTCTGTCCACCTTCCCTAATCTCCATAGGTAACCACTGTTATCGAGTTTTATGTGAATCTTCTATAGACCTTTTTCTATTTGTGTGGTAGCTCTATACAGTGATGCATAGAAGCTATACCACAGTGGACATTTCACTAGTTCTGCTCCTTCTGCAGAGTAGCCACAAATCAGGGACAGACAGTGTTAAATGAGGAATGTCTGGTTAGGGCTGTCAATTTTTGGGGTCTATGGCAGTGGGTAATGCCAGCATCAGAATACACTCTCAGCCATTCTGTGGCTGCAATGAAATGTTGGGCACCAAGGACCTAGTCATTTTCCATTTAATAACGAAAATTTTTGGAGAGCTTGATATGACTCCTTGTCATCTCAGAGTCAAAGAGATTTACTTGGGGATGGACACATCTCACAAAAGATTACACAACATTTTCTAAAACTAACACATAATTAGGGAACTATTAGGTTGATTTAATGAGTAATTTGTGTTGTAATTTATATCAATAAACATTGTAATAATTCTATTTATATTTATAATTTAGTTAAGGAATAAAAGGATTTAGTTAGAGAATAAAACATTTTCATGCTTTGACTTATATATTGATTAATATAATTAATATTATTATGTTGGAAATATTTTAAATATTACTCTTGTTTTTTCTAATTATTACTGTCAAGATAATTATTATTTATAATGATAAAATAGATTAGCCACCATATGCAATACTATATAATACTATACAATACTATGCAATATTAGTGAATTATCTAATTTGTCTATGCCTCAGTTTCCTTATCTGTAAAATGGGATAGATAATAACACTTACCTGTTAGAATTATTATATTAAATAAATTACTACATGTAAATTTCTAGGGTACTTTCTGACTCATGGTCAAAGATGATTAAATTCAATTATTATTATTTTCATTACCCCCATGAATGCTTTCCTATATTATTACCTGTAAGTATATATCTTGGTTTTTAGAAAAAATGTTCTTTAGAGCTACAATGATATTCAATCACAAGCTTAAAATTAATAGGCCTTTCCAGATTTAAACTCTAATTACTATAATAAACTTGAGTAGAGAGATTCAGGCATTGTAATAATATCCAGAGCAAGAAGGTGTGACTAAAACTCTATCACACACAGTGATGTATTCAAAAAAAGACTTTATTTACTAGAGGAGAGCTAGTGTATCTTGCAAGCATCAGAAAAGGAGAGATCATTTCACTAACATGCAAGCACACAGTCCAGTCCTGGGTGTTGAAAGTGCAATGAGTCCCCCACTCTGGGAATCACTCCCTCTGGCTGGTCAGGGGAGGTGTTGAGGTTCAGAGGGCAGTGTAACAGTACCTGCTCAGGACTATTCTGGAGAGGAGGACTCTTCTTAGTGGTGTAACCAGAAGAGGCAGGCAAAATTCTGTGGTAGGTGGGGACAGATGTTTATGGCTCTCAGAGTCTTGTTTTTAATCTATTTCTGAATTTGATGTTGGATCTTGGACTTCAAGAAAACTCCTCCTATAGACTGTAATTAACTTATTAATGAATCTCATCCAGAAGAAGGGAAGGCATCAAATGGTAGATGAGGGTGCCCATCTTCCTGGAAGATATGTTTCACTGTATCTTCTCAATAGATATTTACTGAGGGCCCAGTCTGTTAACCGCAATATTCTACTTGCTGGGGATAAAGTAGTGATTAAAGCAAACACTAAGCCATGGTCATCTAGGGTATTTATCATACTTAGGGAATCAGGCAAAAACAAAACAAAATAAAACAAAAACAAAAATCTATCTATCTATCTATCTATCTATCTATCTATCTATCTATCTATCTATCTAGGGAGAAAGTGCCAGGAGTGACAGGAAGCTTTTTTGAGAAGAGAACTTTTGAGTAAATCCTGTAGGAAGTGGGGGATGGAGTCTTGGGGAGCTATTGGAGTAAATGCAAGCAGAGGAACCACAAATGTGGGAGCCCAAGCAGGCAGTGGGAGCCCTGGGTGGCCAAAGCAGAGTGACTAGAGAAGAATTCAGGGAACAGGCACACAGATCCTGTAGGGATGGAACTCACTGCAAGGGCATGGGGCTTTATTTGCGGATTTTGAACCAAGGAAGCACATGATCAAAGGGTTTAACAGGATTCAGAATCTGCCTATTTGTAGAGAGGCAGGAGGGTCAAACAGAGGCAGGTAAATCAGGGCGGAAGCTGTTAGGAAGCAAAATGATATGTGGGCTAGGCAGGAAAAATGTAGACTAAAATTATAATTTTGTATATAAGTATCTTATTATCTCTCTTTCTCATATATATATGTAGGAACACCTCCAGATCATGCAGCAGGTACAACTTTTCTAAGCTAAGATGTCCTTGTGCAAGATACAATTCGTTATTTTATATAGCAAAATTTAATTTGTAGTTAGAGAACCATTAATCACAGGTAAATTAGCAGAGTAAATTTAACCATGTGGCATTTTCTAAGGTAGCTATAGTTTCATGCAATTTAGAGATTTCTCCTGCTATTCTTCATACTGGGAATTTTCTGCTGCACCTTCCTACCCCCACACTGGCATTAATTTGGGTTCTTTTGGTTGACATTCCTATCCTGTGCTAGTATTACTAAAATGACTGGGTTTCTATATGGACTCCAGACATTGGTCCAGTGTATTCCGGGGTCCCCAAATCTATCTGAGAGTTCTTGCATCTGTTGTGATCCCACCTTTGTCTTATCACCAGTGGTCTAATTCTCTTGATTTTCCTAGAAGGTTTTACTACTCATTGGCTGTAGAAATGTTGCCTAGGCTGGTGGAAGAAAAAAGGAAGATTATATCTGATTTGTTTTTTTTTAATATCTCTGCCACAGATTTCAAGGTTGTGTGTGAGTACGACACACCTATAAATCTAATGCTAATGAGCAATAAGAAGGAATTAACTATTGATAAATGCAACATCATGGATAAATCTCAACTATAGTGTGCTAACATTCTATTTAACTACATTTCTATGAAATTGTAGAAAGTATAAAATAATCCCTAGGAAAGGAAGCAGATCAGTGTTTATGTAAGGAGAGATTTTAAAAGGTCATAAAGAAACCCTTGAGGGTGAAGAATATGTTCATTACTATAATTGTGGTGAAAGTTTCGTGAATGTCTACATATGTCATAACATGTCAAATTGCATAATTTAAATATATTCAGTATGTGTATGTCAATTATAACTCAATAAAACTATTAAAATTGAGTACTTTAAAGACATGATCCTAGGGCAGCTGTGTTATTATAAGTAGCAGCAAGAGATGTCTACATCTCATCTCTCTTATCTATCTGTGATGCAGTGCATGGAAGGAAAAACAGCTTTTGCACATGATCTTAGCCAAAAGGCTGAGAAGCAGTTTTTCAGTTCTACATATGCAGAAATATCATATGTTGATTTAGTACTTGCAGGTTGAGTGGCCTGGACCATGGTGATAAAGGCTGCCTGAACTTGATGCTGGCAGCCACCCCACCAGCATGTATAGTCTTCATTTTTGTGGATACCATTATTCAGGTCTAATAAGTAATGTCCCTATAAGTGTCTGTATTTGCCATCGAACACCCACCTTCTCAGCCAACAGCAGGGACAAAGTCTGCTGGGCTGCAGTTAAGTGCAGTGAACCATACCATCTATGAGTTCTGGTCCATAAGAGCTATAAACTCCTCATTCATGGTCATCTTGCTGATGGTGATACTGCACGCAGAAGGCAGATCCAGCTCCAACATGTATGGCAGAAAGAGTCCCCATGATGATGGAATCTTAGGCTCTGCTGTAGGTAAAGAGGTTAGTGTGCAGGGACTCATCCTGCATCTTTCTGACCAAACTTAGAGAACCATCTCACACTTCACCATTCACCTTGTGTATGAAGTGAATGCTGGGTCTTAAAATTGCTCATCTTAATGGTGTTGGAGACTACAACCATATATTCCCTATGGGCTTAGGGGGCTCTGCAGAGCCTGCCACTCAACCATCCACACCTGGTGTTGGAACTGCTTGTGACATGCATTGGTTGACATTATTCTAGTGGGTAGCTATGTAAGTGACTCACAGGAGATGGAAAACACCTAAGAGACACATTCCAGCAGCAATAACTTTTCATGTGCACTGGAGTCACTCTACTTTTTCTTCAAGGCCTGTTTTGAAGGTTAAGGCTGAACATTAACTTGTTTTCTCTGCCTTCATTTTATAATAATAACAATAAGGAAGAAATGATCTAAGTGGCAGGGGAAAGAGCTGTGAAAAAAGAAGATGGGAGGACAAGTCAGTTTATTCTCTTCAATATCATTCCAACACTGTTATTTTTTTTTTCTTGCAATGTTGAGGACCAGCCCCTGGATCTTCTTTGGTGAATATATAAAGACCCTGACACTGATGGAAACCCTCTGAACTTGACCCTGGAGGTTTGCCTTAGCACTGTAGAGACTTCCCCTGGGATAGGAATGCTCCTAAGACAGTCACCAAGACAGTTTGTGTTTACAACATTGTGGGGATGTTGTTTATTTTTAATTATTATTTTTTAATTTTAATTTTTTAATTTTAATTGTTGTTCTTGTACAGTTTTCTGTCTTTTACTCCCATTCCAGCCCACTGTCCCAGCCCTCCTCACTTCCTTCCCATTTCCACCCACCTAGTTTTTATCCATGTGACTTTTATACTTGTTGCTCCAAACCCTTCCCCTTTACCCCTGAAATTCCCTCCCCTCTCCCCTCTGGTGACTATCAGCCTCTTCTCAATTTCAGTGTCTTTGGTTATATTATGCTTGTTTGTTTGTTTTGTTGATTAGGTTCCTGTTAGAGGTGATATCATATGGTATTTGTCTTTCACTGCCTGGCTTATTTCCCTTAGCATAATGTTCTCCAGTTCCATCCATGCTGTTGCAAAGGGTAGGAGCTCCTTCTTTCTTTCTGCTGCATAGAATTACAATGTGTAAATGTACCATAGTTTGATCCATTCATTTACTGATGGGTACCTAGGTTGCTTCCAACACTTGGCTATTGTAAATTGTGCTGCTATGAACATTGGAGTGCATAGATTCTTTTGGATTGGTGTTTCAGGGTTCTTAGGATATAATCCCAGCATTGGAACTGCTGGGTCAAAAGGTAGATCCATTTTTAGTTTTCTTAGAAATTTCCATACTGCTTTCCATAGTGGTTCTACCAATCTGCAACCCCACCAACAGTGCACTAGGGTCTCCCTTTCTCCACAACCTCTCCAACACTTGCTGTTTGTTGCTTTGTTTATGATGGCCATTCTGACTGGTGTGAAGTGGTATCTCATTGTGGTTTTAATTTACATCTCTCTGATAGCTAGCAATATCGAGCATCTTTTCATGTGTCTCTGGATCCTCTGTATGTCTTCCTTGGAGAAATGTCTGTTCAAGCCCTTTGCCCATTTTTTAATTGGGTTGCTTGTCTTCTTAGAGTGGAGTTGTGTAAGTTCTTTATATATTTTGGAGATTAAACCCTTGTCTGAGGTGTCATTGGTGAATATGTTTTCCCATACAGTTGGTTCTCTTTTTATTTTAATACTGTTTTCTTTAGCCATGAGAAGCTTTTTATTTTGATGGGATCCCATTTGTTTATTCTTTCCTTTATGTCCCTTGCTTTAGGGGACATATCAGTAAAAATGTTACTGCATGAAATATCTGAGATTTTCCTGCCTACGTTCTCCTCTAGGACTTTAATGGTGTCACGGCTTATATTTAAATCTTTTATCCACCTTGAATTTATTTTTGTGTATGGTGTAAGTTGGTGTTCAAGTTTCATTTTTTTTGCTGTCCAGTTCTCCCAACACCACTTGTTGAAGAGGCTATTTTTACTCCATTTTATGTTGCTGCCTCCTTTGTCAAATATTAATTGACCATAGAGAATTGGGTTTATATCTGGGCTCTCTGTTCTATTCCACTGGTCCATGTGCCTGTTTTTGTGCCAGTACCAGGCTGTTTTGATTACAGTGGTCTTGCAATACAGTTTGGTGTCAGGTACTGTGATTCCTCCTACTTTGCTCTTCTTTCTCAAAATTGCTGCAGCTATTCGAGGTTATTTATGGTTCCATATACATTTTTGAAGTGTTTGATCTATATCTGTGAAATATGCCATTGGTACTTTGATAGGTATTGCATTGAATTTGTAAATTGCTTTGGGTAATATGGACATTTAATGATGTTAATTCTTGCAATCCATGAACACGGTATATGTTTCCATTTGTTTGTGTCTTACTTGATTTCTTTCTTCAGCATTGTGTAGTTTTCTGCCTACAGGTGTTTTACCTCCTTGATTAGGTTTATTCCTAGGTATTTTATTTTTCTTTTTGCTATATCAAAAGGGATTTTTTCCTTGATTTCTGCCTCTGCTCTTTCCTTGGTGGTATACAAAATGCCTTTGATTTCTGGATATTGACTTTGTATCCTGCTTTTTGGCCAAAATCATTTATTAGGTCAAGCAGCTTTTCTGGACGAGTCTATAGGATTTTCTATGTACACTATCATGTCATCTGCAAACAATGATAGCTTTGTTTCCTCCTTTCCAATTTGGATGCCATTTATTTCCTTTTCTTGTCTAATTGCTGTGGCTAAGACTTCCAATACTATATTGAATAGACATGGTGAAAGTGGACAACCTTGTCTTGTTCCTGATCTTAGTGGAAAAGATTTTAGTTTTTGCCCATTGAGTATGATGTTGACTGTAGGTCTCTCACATATGGCCTTTATTATGTTGAGGAATGCTCCCTCAATTCCCACTTTGCTGAGTGTTTTTATCATAAATGGGTGCTGTACCTTATCAAATGCTTTTTCCACATCTATTGATATGATCATGTGATTTTTGTCTTTGCTTTTGTTTATGTGATGTATTACATTTACCGATTTGCAAATGTTGAACCAACCTTGCATCCCTGGGATGAATGCCACTTGGACATGGTGTATGATCTTTTTAATGTATTTTTGGATGCAGTTTGCCATTATTTTGTTGAGAATTTTAGCATCTATGTTCATCAGCGATATTTGTCTAAAGTTTTCTTTCTTTGTTGTGTCTTTATCTGGTTTGGGGATTAGGATGGTGCTGGCTTCATAAAAAGAGTTTGGGAGTCTTCCATCTTCTTGGATTTTTTGGAATAGTCTCTGAACGATAGGGATTAGCTCTTCCTTAAATGCTTTGTAAAATTCTCCTGTGAAACCATCTGTTCCAGGGCTTTTGTGTGTCGGGAGTTTTTTGATTACTGTTTCAATTTCATCTGCTGTTATTGGTCTGTTCAGGCTTTCTGCTTCTTCACTTTTGGGAGATTATATTTTTCTAGAAACTTGTCCATTTCACCTAGGTTTTCAAATTTCTCAGCATACAGTTCTTCATAGTAATTTCTCACAATTCTTCATATCTCTGTGGTGTCAGTTGTAATCTCTCCTCTTTCATTTCTGATTGTGTTTATTTGGGTCTTCTCTCTTTTTTTATTGATGAGCCTCCTTAAAGGCTTGTTGATTTTCTTTATCTTTTCAAAGAACTAGCTCCTGGATTTATTGATCCTTAGAATTGTGCTTTTAGTCTCTATGTCATTTAATTCTGCTCTGATCGTAGTTATTTCCTTCCTTCTACTTGCTCTGGGCTGTCTTTCTTGTTGTTCCTCAAGTTCTTGTAGGTGTAGGGTTAAGTTGTTTGTTTAAAATATTTCTATCTTTTTTTAGGTAGGCCTGTATCACTATGAACTTCCCTCTGAGGACCACCTTTGCTGTGCCCCATAAGTTTTGGGTCACTGGAGTTCATTTTTATTTGTTTCCAGAAACTTCTTGATTTCCTTCCTAATTTCATTCTTGACCCATTCATTGTTTAATAGCATGCTATTCAATCTCCATGATTTTGAGGATTTTGGGTTTTTCCCCTTGGGGTTGGTTTCTAGTTTCAGTCCCTTGTGTTGGAGAAAATGCTTGGTATGATTTCAATTTTCTTGAATTTGTTGAGGCTTGTTTTGTGTCCTATCATGTGGTCTATCTTTGAAAATGTTCCATGTGCATTAGAAAAGAATGTGTATTCAGTTTCTTTGGGATGAAGGGCTCTATATATATTAGTTAAGTCCATTTCATCCAGAATGTTGTTCAATGCCACAATATCTTTGTTGATATTTTGTTTGGAAGATCTGTCCATTTTTGACAGTGGGTGTTAAAACCCCCTACTATAATTGTGTTGCTATCAATATCTTTCTTAAAGTACTCTAAGATTTTCTTGATGTATTTAGGTGCTCCTATGTTAGGTGCATATATATTTACAATGTTTTTGTCTTCTTGCTGGATTCTTTCCTCGAGTATTATGAAGTGACCTTCTGGGTCTCTCTTTATGGCCCTACTTTTGACATCTGTTTTGTCTGATATGAATATTGCTACCCTAGCTTTTTTTTTCCTGTCCATTTGCTTGGAAAATTTGTTTCCAGCCATTCACTTTGAGTCTGTGTAAGTCTTTTGTCCTGAGGTGGGTCTCTTGTAGGTAGCATATATGTGGGTCATGCTTTCTTACCCATTCAGCTATTCTATACGCTTTGATTGGAGCATTTAGTCCATTTATATTTAAGGTTATTATTGCTAGGCACTGATTCATTGCCATATTTGTACCTATGTTTCTCTCTCTCTCTCTCTCCCTTTTCTTTCCTTTCCTTAATGTAGTCCCTTCAGCATCTCTTGCAGAACTGGTTTGGTAGAGGTGTATTCTTTTAGACTTCTTTTGTCTGGGAAGTTCCTTATTTGGCCTTCTATCTTGATTGAAAACCTTGCTGGGTAATGTAGTCTTGGTTGAAGGCCTTTGGTTTTCATTACTTGGAATATTTCTTGCCATTCTCTTCTGGCTTGGAGCATTTCCATTGAGAAGTCAGCTGCTAGCCTTATCAGGGCTCCCTTGTATGTTACTTCCTTCTTCTCCCTTGCTGCCTTTAAGATTCTCTCTTTGTCTTGGAATTTTGCCATTTTAATTATGATGTCTTTAAGTGTGCCTCTTTGGGTTTCTGTTGATTGGGACTGTCTGTGTTTCCTGGATTTGTGTGACTTTTTCTCTCATCAGATTAGGGAAGTTTTCCATCATTACTTTTTCAAATAGGTTTTCTATCTCTTGCTCTTCTTCTTCTCCTTCTGGTATCCCTATTATATGGATATTATTATGTTTCATGTTGTCTTGCATTTCTCTTAATCCCCCTTCATTCTTTCTGAGCCTCTTTTCCTTTTCTTGCTCTTCCTGGGTATATTTTTCTACTTGGTCCTCCAACTTGCTAATCCAATCTTCTGCTTCATCAATTCTGGTTTTCATTCCTTCCACTGTGTTCTTCACTTCAGAAATTGTACTCTTCATTTCCTCTTGGCCCTTGTTGATAGTTTCTATTTCCTTTTTCGTGTTGATATAGTTTGCAGTGAGTTCATTGTAGCTTCCTTGTAGTTTCTGGTAGCTCATTGAGAGCTCATGGAGCTTCCTGACAACCATTGTTTTGAACTCAAAATCTGAGAGTTGAGTTGTCTCTGTTCATTTAGCATTCTTTCTGGGGCTTCCTCCTTTCCTTTCATATCGGGATTATTTCCTTGTCTTCCCATTGTTTTTGAGGCTCTTCTTGATAGCCTCTGCTTCTTAAATTGATCTGTTCTGGCTCCCTGGGTTTATGGTGTGAACTTCTGTGGTGCTGTCTCTTTCAGGTAGCCTGGTGTTCACAGCTTCCACTGTTTTATCTGTTGAAATGCCGCCTCCTTGGGACCAACTCTGGTTTTTTCACAGTTCCAGGGTTTGTTTGTTTGTTTCATTTTTTTGTTTGTTTTTGTCTCACTTATGGGTATTTAAAAAGAGAAAAGAGGAAAAAACTGGAAAGAGAAGAAAAAAGAGAATAAAGAAAAAGAAAAGAAAAAAGAGGAAGGAAGAAGATATAAAATTGGAAAATAAGGACGAAGGAATGAAACAAGAAAGACGTAATGAGAAGCAAAGGGTGTTGAGGGGCAAAAAGATAAGAATAATGAAAAAATAATAGAAAAACATCAAAATTATTAAAAAAAAACCAAACAAACAAGAAAAAAAAAAACCCAAAGCCCAACAACTCTTGCTGTTTTCAATCTTGCCAAGCCGGTGTTTCTGGTCTTGCTGGCTGCAATGGCCTAGGGGTGACAGTATCACTTTTCTCCCTGTTGAGCACTCAGTTATCTTTGCACTACTGTCCACAGAGCTAGCCCTGAGCCTCTCTGCCCAGGGCCTTAGGTGTCCGTTCTGAGGAAGCGTGTGCCTACCCCAGTCACACGTGGGTGCCTATGCTCTCACAGCCACCTGCGGTCACATACGGGTGACATTCCTTGCGCAATTGTCCTTGATGGCGAGCTCAGACAGTCTCGAAAGCTCAGGCGTGCAACTGTCCCAATGGCCCTGGGTACTGATAGTTGCTGGAGCTCAGGCATGCCACTGGCCCGTGGGAACTGGGCCCCGACAGTCACAGGAGCTCTGGCGTGCAGTCCTCCCCAGGCTATGCGTGGGTGTTCACACCCCCAGCTTGTCTGCCACTGAGACCCCAACTCCTCTCTGTGAGATTTCAAGCAACTGGGTTTATCCCAGTGCAGGTAAAACCCTGTTTGGCTGAGGAGGAAGCAGTTGATCCAGCGCCCTCCCTAATCTTGTGGCGAGCCTACGAGCACCGGCCAGGGCCCTCAGTCCCTGCCCTGGTGTCCACGCTGCCCCTTGGGCTCTTATTGTTCTGAAGTACTCTCCTTACCATCTGGTTTTTCAATGTCCACTACAATTTTTGATCTCCTGTTTTCAAATATGCTGTGTTTCTGATGGCTGTTTGCTCTGTTCCGATGTAAATCAGCCAGGTTTTTCTCCCATGTGTAGGGGAAAGTGAAATGTGCTCCTTCCTACCTCGGCACCATCTTCCAGAAGTTGGGATGTTGTTAAGATTATAAAACCCTAAAGCTGAATGAAGCTGGCCTCCTTTCTAATTGCCATTTTGATGTTGCTCTATATAGAAGATATAGGAAATGGGGTGATAAAACTAGCCTTTATTGCAAAATATCTGGTGCAGACTTTCGCTTGGAAATGTGAGAAGAGTTCTGGGTTATAGGAGAGAAAAGAAGAAATGTTATAAATATGAGAGTCAGCCACCCTGATAATATTGTGCCAGAACTTTTGGGCTTAGGTGACCCCAATGTAACTCCTGCCCTAAATGCTCACTGAGGTATTTTATTAAATCAAGCTTCTAATCACCCAGAAGATATTTTCCTGAACCATTGCCATTGCCAACAGAGGTAGGTGTGAAGGTTAGGAATAGGGGGAGTGTTGAAATTCTCCAAATGTATTAGTTAAGACAGATATTTAATTTGGGAAGAATTCTAGTGATTTTATTTTCTTTTTGTAAAAGCTTTCATTGAAACATAAATTAAATATAGAAAAGTATATTTATTATAAGTATACAACATAATATATACTTGGAAATACAGCCATGTAACCAGCACCTAGATGACAAAACAGAGCATTTTCAGCCCTCTAGAATCCCCTGTCCCCACCCCCCCACACATACGTCACTCACTTCTGGCCAGTACCTACTCCTCACACCCAGGTAAATGCTATTTTAACTTCCAATACTATAGATTAGTTTTGCCTGTTTGGGAACATTATATAGATAGGATTTTACACTATATTTATTATTTCTGGCTTTTCTTGCTTGGTATTATGTTTATGAGATTCATCTGTGATGCATAGTTCATTTGTTCTAGTCACTTCTCATTTCTGTTGTGTGAACATATCGCATTTATTTTTAAATCATTCTATTATTAATGGGCATGTGGTTTGTTTCTGGGTTTTAGAAATTATCAGGAAAGGATCCATGGAAATTTGTACAGATGGCTTTGATGAACATAGCCCACCAAATTGTTCAATAGTAATTTGTATATGTATTCACTTTCATGAAGTGTCTGTTCAAGGCCCATTATCATTTTATTGTGTTATCTGTCTTTTTGAATTGATTAATAGAAATTGTTGTATATCTTGAACATGATTTCTATATTACACATATGTATTGCAAATAACATCTCCCATCCTATGGACTGACAATTTTCTTTTGAAAAATCAAGAGAGATGGTGGAGGATTAAATGGAAACTACAATAACTTCTTCCCAGGACCAATCTGGAATTACAACTAAATTATAGAGAAATCATCCTGTCTAACTGACTGAACACTAGCTGGAGATAAGCCTTGTAATCATGGACAGATGAAGAGGACACATCACTACAATGTGACTGGTAAGGAGTGTGGAGGGGGTGTGACAGGTCTGGCTGGGCTCCCACAGGTGACAACTGAAGAGCTAAAGATAGATTTCAGTGGCCAGGGGGTTCACCCTAGAATTGTGGGGTCTGAACCCAAAGCTGGGCTCCCCAGCTTACAGCACCAGAGCCAGGAAAGGAACCCAAATAACATACAGCTGTGAAAAACAGTGGGGGTTCTGTGGGCTATGGAGAGACACCTGGAGATGGAGAGAGCCTCTCAAAAGGGCCAATGCACAAAATTTTGTTTGCAGCCACTTACCCCAGGCTCTGGCAGAGGGAGGGCAGAGTGGACTAGAGATGCTTCAGGAGAGTCTGGGGATGGTGGCTCTGTGGAGAGAACTGAAGGAACAGCCACCAGGATCCCTGTGCTGAGTCATTCCCCATACTGCAGGAGCAATCTTTCTCAGGCAGAGCACTCCCCTCTAAGTGGCATCAGCCTGAGGGGAAACAATAGCACTGCCTGCAGGAATTACTCTGCCCTACCCTATGGAGCTTAAGTCAGGCTGCTGAGTATAGCCTAAAGCTATATCACCGATTAGTTAACAACTAAGGCAGATCTCTGGGACCTCTGAGGCTTCAGCTGACCCTCCCTCAGGCCCAGTGCTGGTTAAAGCCAGCCTTGGTGTGCAGCCTGGTTTTTTCTGCACACAATCTGGCCCAGCAGAAGCAGCCAGGAGCTGTGTGGATCACTGACAGCTCCAAACAGATAGACCAGGGCCAGTCACAAGCAGTGTCTGATGAAAGTCTATACCAGAGTCTTTGCAGATCTACCTAAACAATACGTAAAAACAATTACAATGAAGCAGCCCAAATGGAAAGACAAAGAAACAGTCCCCAAATGAAAGAACAAGAGAGTTCTCCAGAATAACTAGATGAAATGGAGGAAAGCAATTTATCAGATAGAGAATTTAGAGTAGTGATTATAAGGATACTCAACAGCATGGGAAAAAAACACAGAAATCATAAAAAGGACCAGTCAGAAATAAATAATGCAATATCAGAAATAAATAATACACTGAAAGGAATAAATAGCAGGTTAGATGAAGCAAAGGATTGAGGCAGTGATTGGAAGATAAGGTAGAAAATACACTCAAGCAGAGCAACAAAAAGAAAAAAAGTACCTAGAAAAGTGAGGAGAGACTAACGAACATTCCAAATGAGATGAAGTGTAACAATATCCACATCATGGGAACACCAGAAGGAAAAGAAAGTGAGCAAAGGATCAAGAAACTTTTTGAGGAAACAATGACTGAAACCTTCTCTAATCCAGTAAAGGAAAAAGACACAAGTTCAGGAAGCTCTGAGAGTTCCAAACAAGTTGGACCCAAAGAGACCTACATGAAACACATCATAATTAAATTGGGAAGGCTTCAAGACTAGGAGAAAATCCTAAAAGTTGCAGAAGAAAAACAGTTGAATACAAGGGAGCAGCAATTAGAGTGTCATCTCATTCCTTGACAGAAACATCTCAGACCAGAAAGGAGTGGCATGAAATATTCAAGGTAATGAAAAACAAGGACTTTTAACCAAGGCTACTTTACCCAGCAAGGCTATCATTTAAAATAAAAGGAGAAATAAGGAGCTTTCCAGACAAGAAAAAGCTAAAGGAGTTTGTTAACATCAAACAAACACTGCAAGGAATGTTAAAGGGTGTGTTTTAAGAAAAAGAAGAAGAGAAAGAAAAAAAAACAGAGGAAAATAGTCTAACAATAAAATGGCATTACATACATCTCTATCAATAATCACCTTAAATGTAAATGGATTAAATCTTCCAACAAAAAGACATGGGGTAGCTGAATGGATAAGAAAACAAGATCCATATATGTGTTGACTCCAAGAGACCCATCTCAAATCAAAGCACACACACACACTAAAAGTAAAGGAATAGAAAAAGATATTTTATACAAAGGAAAAGAAAAAACAAGCTGGGATAGCAGTATTTATATCTGACAAAATATACTTTAAAACCAAGGCTATAGTAAGAGATAAAGAAGGACGCTACATAATGATAGAGGGAACAGTCAAACAAGAGGATATAACCCTAGTAAACATTTATGCACCCAACACAGGAGCACCAAATATGTAAAGCAAATCTTGATGGACATAATGGGAGAGATCAACAGAAATACAGCCATAGTAGGGGATTTTAACACCCATTGACTTCAATGGATAGATCTTCCAGGCAGAATATACATACTTTCCAAGTGCACATGGAATGTTTTCTAATATAGACCATATGTTAGGACACAAAACAAGTTTCAATAAATTTAAGAAGATTGAAATCATGTCAATCATTTTCTCTGACTACAATGTTATGAAACTAGAAATCAATCACAAGAAGAATGCTGAAAAACACTCAAAGACATGGAAGTTAAATAACGTGTTATTAAACAATGAATGAGTCAACAATGAGATAAAGAAAGAAATCAAAAATTCCTTGAAACAAATGAAAATGAGTACACAGCAATCTGAAATCTGTAGGACACTGGAAAAGCAATCCTAAGAGGGAAATTCATAGTATTACAGTCCTGTCTCAAAAATAAATAAATAAATAAATAAATAACAAGAAAAAGTTCAAATAAACAATGTAACTTTATACTTAAAGGAGCTTGAAAAAGAACAAAGTCCAAACTAAGTAGAAGGAAGGGAATAATAAAAATTAGAACAGAAATAAACAAAATAGAGTCTACAAGAAGATACAAAAGATCAATGAATACAAAATATGTTTCTTTGAAAAGATAAACAAGATTGAAAAACCTTTAACTACACTCATCAAGAAAAAAAGAGGACCCAAATAAATAAAATCACAAATGAAACAGGATAAATAACAACTAACACCAAAGAGATACAAAGGATTATAAGAAAATATTATGAACAACTACATGTCAACAAACGGGGCAACCTGGATGAAATGGATAAATTCCTAGAAACATACTATCTTCCAAAACTAAATGAGGAAGAATCAGATAGTCTGAATATTCAGATTACACATAGTAAAACTGAAGCAGCAATAAAAAACCTCTCAACAAACCAGATGGACTAGATGGATTCACAGGTGAATTTTACCAAACATTCTGAGAAGAACTAACCTCTCTTTCTCAAACTATTTAAACATTTTCAAGAGGAAGGAAGACTCCAAAACTCATTTTATGAGGCCAGCATTATCCTAATTCCAAAACTAGATAAAGACACTACAAAGAAAGAAAATTATAGGTAAATATCCCTGATGAACACAGATGCTAAAATCCTCAACAAAATACAATAAATGTGATTCACCACATAAACAAAATGAAGGATAAAAACCACATGATCATCAATGGATGTAGAAAAAGGATTTGATAAAATCAAGCACTGACTTATGATAAACACTCTCAGCAAAGTGGGATTAGAGGAGACATACCTAAACATAATAAAGGCCATATATAACACACCCACTGCCAGCTTCATACTCAGCCAGCAGAAACTACAAGCATTCCCGTTAAGATGGGGAACAAGAAAGGGATGTCCACTTTCACCTTTCTTATTCAACATAGTACTGGATGCCCTAGCCACATCAATCAGACAAGAAGTAAAAGGCATCAAATTGGAAAAGAAGAAGTAAAACTATCTTTATTTGCAAATGACATGATACTGTACATAGAGAACCCCAAAGATTCCACCAAGAACCTACTAGAACTAATAAATGAATTCAGCAAAGTGACAGGATACAAAATTAATATCCAGAAATCAGTTGCATTTATATATGCTAATAATGAACTAACAGAAAGAGAATTTTGAAAGCAATCCCATTCAATTCCCAATTGCTTAAAAAAGAATAAAATACCCAGGAATAAACCTAACCACTGATGTAAAACACTTGTACTCAAAAAATTATAAGACACTGAAGAAATTGAAGAAGGTATAATTAAATAGAAGCACATACCACATTCATGGATAGAAAGAATTAACATCATTTAAATATCCATACAACTCAAAGCAATTTTTAGATTCAACACAATTCTTATCAATATTCCAATGATGCATTTCACAGAACTAGAACAAATATTTCAAAAATGTATATGGAACCACAGAAAGCCCTGCATAGCAGTGGTAATCCTGAGAAAAAAAGAACAAAGTTGGAGGAATCATGCTACCTAATATCAAACTATACTATAAGGCCCCAGTAATCAGAACAGCCTGGTACTGGCATAAAAATAGACACTTAGGTCAATGGAACAGAATAGAGAGCCCAGAAATAAGCCTGCACCTTTATAGTCAGTTAATATTCAACCAAGGAAGCAAGCACACAAAATGGGCTAAATATAGTTTATTCAATAAATGGTGTTGGGAAAACTGGACACATAGGTGCAGAAAAATGAAACTAAACCAATTCTTACAGCACACATAAGAACAAAATCTTAATGGATTAAAGACTTAAATATAAGGTCTGACACCATAAAAATTGTAGAAGAAAACATAGGCAGAAAATCTTGGACATTGCTTGTAGCAATATTTTATCAGATATAGCTCTCTGGGCAAGGGAAACAAAAGAAAAAAATAAGCAAATGGGACTATATCAAATTAAAATGTTTTTGCACAGCAAAGTAAATCATCAAGAAAATTACAAAAAAACAACCCACAGAATGGGAGAACATATTTGCTGATACATCTGATAAGGGGTTAATGTTAGAAATTTATAAAGAACTTACAAAACTCAACACCAACCCCCCCCCAAGAACCCTAATTAAAAATTAGGTAAAGGACCTGAATAGACACTTCTCCAAAGAGAACATACAGATGGCCAATGGACATATAAAAAGATGCTCAACATCACTAATCATCAGAGAAATTCAAATTAAAACCACAATGAGATAATATCGCACACCTGTCAGAATGGCTATTACCAATAAATAAAAAAAAAACAGGTGCTGGCATGGATGTGGAGAAAGGGGAGGCCTTTTGCATTGTTGGTGAGAATGCAGATTGGTGCAGCCACTGTGGAAAGCAGTATGGAGAGACCTCAAAAAATTAAAAATGCATCTGCCTTTTGACCCAGCAATCATACTTCTGGAAATATAGCTGAAGGAACCCAAAAACACTAATTCAAAAGAACATGAGCTATACTATGTTAATTGTGGTGTTATTTACAATCACCATACTATGGAATAAGCCCAAATGTCCATCAGTAGATTAGTGGATAAAACCACTATGGGACATTTACACAATGGGATACTACTTGGTTATGAAAAAGAAGAAATTTTACACTTTGCAACAATATGGATGGATGTGGAGAACATTATTCTAAGTGAAATAAGCCAGTCAGAGAAAGAAAAACACCTTATGATTTCCCTCATATGCAGAATCTAATGAACAAAATGAGCTAAAGGAAAATGGAGACAGACTCATAGGTAGAGAACAGGATGACAGCTATAGTGGGGAGGGAAGGTTATTTGGTGAAGGGATTGAGCAAAAAGGAAAAAGGACTCATGGACATGGACAATAGTGTGGTGATGGCTGGGGTTGGGGGATATAAGAGGACATAAAAGGACTAAATAGCAATGAAGAAAACAAAGTTAATACAACTAAAAAAATAAAAATCAAGAGATTTCTAGTCCTCCTCTGATGCTTATAGGCTATGTGATCTTGGGCCATTCATTCACTTACTTTATCAATGTTTTCTCATCAGTAAAATGGGACTTTGGCTTTTTATTTTTTTAATTTTCTCTTAATCCTATACTATTACATATATCCTTTTGCAAAGGTTGAGTGAGGTTCTCAGTCAAAATTTTTAGGTTTCCCTCTGCTGGCTCACTGTGGAAGAGGAAAGTGTGAAGGACCTGGACTAAATTACAGCACAGACAGGCAGCAGCATCGCAGGGAAAACTGCAGTCTTATACTTCCTCCTCCTCTTAATCTCTAATCACTTAGGAAGTAGCTTTGAGAGTTCTATACAGATCTCCATTTATGATGGGGTTTTGTGCTGATTAACCCATTATAAGTTGCAAATATATTTAATAAACCTAACCTACTGAACATCATAGCTTAGCCTAGCCTATTTTAAACAGTTGGGAAAAATCTATTAGCCAACAATTGGGCAATATCATCTCACTAATGCAATTCAGCATTATGTTAGAGATTCATACTGCATATCAGTAGCCTGGGAAAAGATCGACATTCAAAATTTGGTTTCTATTGAACATATATTGTATCATCTTAAAGTCAAAAAATTGCAAAGTCAAAAAGTTGTAAGTTGAACCATCATAAGTCCATGATGGTCTGTACTACTAAAGGAATTTCTATTAAAGAAAATTTATTTCTCATGCAGAATAATAATGGTCATTTCTGAATCTGCTCAGGAGAGTCCTACTGTCTTAAACATTCTACCAGTAGCCTTGGCCATTTCCTGCTTGGCTTGAAGAAGAAGACTGCTGCCATATTTTCATCAAAATAAGCGTCAACAATAGTGTTGACACTTATAGATTATTTTCAAAAGGGCAAGAAGATTGTGAGTGAAAAATAAAATTTGGAAGTACTAGTGGTAAAACACTTATGTGGAATTTTGTTTCCTTAACTTTCTCATCCTCACATTGACCTTTTGAGAGAGGTATGTGTTATTCTTGTTTACTCATGAAAAAGCCCAAGGAATCAGTGCATGTTGACAAAATCATACAGAGACTAGAGAGAAAGAGAACAGGCTTTAAATATTAATTCCTAATCAATATATGTTAGTTTTCCATGCCATATTTTTCTTGTCTGTAAAATAAAGATGATTCCTGCAATCTTTCTGGATAGATTTGATGACTATAGGCCTGTACTATCCAGTATAGCAGCCACTAGCCACATATAATTATTGAGCAATTAAAAAATGGCTCATCAAAATTGAGATGTACTGTAAATTTAATATATATATTGGATTTCAAGACTTGTTATAATTGATTTCATATTGATTACATGTTGAAATGATACTATTTTGGATATGTTGAGTTAAATAAAATATTAAGCTTAATCTTACCTTTACCAATTTGCTTTTTCAGTTGTGGCTATTAGAAAAACTATAAATGATGTATGCAACTCATTGAATCTCTATTGGATAGAATTCTTACAGGTTGTAACTTATAATAACTGCACAAATAACTGTGACTTCATCACTGTCCCACCAGTGTGGGAAGTTCTGCTTGTTCCATTTTGTTAGAGCACAAGAAGGAGAGGAAAGGGCACAGCCTTTGCTTCATGTGCTGGCTCCCACAAACAGATTCCAAGTTACCCTCTCTGCAGGGGCACTTGTGGGAATCAAGAAAGTCTGTCTTCATTATCCCTTCCACTACTAGTCCTTGGCCCCTCAGGGAAAGTCTTTTTCTATTTCCCACTCTGAGTGCACCTAATCCCTCTAGTCCATTTATTTTCTTGTTCAACTGGCCCACAGATACTACTGTACCTTTCTAGCAGCCTCAGGCTTACTTTGTTTCTGAGAGTGGAAGATCTGGTAAATAGTATATTTAATAGGCACCAGGTCTATAAATGCTTGTCCCTGTTTTGATGGGCCTGAGGAAGGAATCTCTGCTCTCAAAATAGCCATAAGAGAAGAGGGGAAGGAGAAAGTTAGTTCTTATAAATTTGCTAAACAGCAATCTTTTGTAGAGTGGCAATCACGTGTCAGGAGTAAGCTAATCCTGATTGAAAGCCAGGCAATATGCCAAGGAATTTTGATATACAGGGTGAGGCACAAATAATGCCCTTTTTGATTACAAAATCATAAGCATGTAATTCTGTAACATAACAGTATTACACTCAAGTACACCATATAACATTTTAGGTGAAATGTTCCAGTTAAAGCTATAAATTATTATACCCATACTATTACTCTACCAAGCACACTCAAGCAGGCATTACTTCTGGGGGACCCTGTATTATCTCATTAATCCTTGCAGTCATCCAATAATGCAGTGACTGTTCATATCCCCATTTTACAGATGAAAGAATAAACTTGAAATCTCTAGGTATCCTGCTCTGCTAAGATTCAAACTTTGATAGTCTGACTCTAGAGCTTACTGATTTAATAACCATATTTAACTATGGTGGGCAAAGCCCCCAGCAGAATGCCAGGCATGCAGTGAGGATTGATAAATGGTAGCCTTTAGTTCTATCATGCTTGCTCTTTTTATTAGCATTGCCCCATAGGTAAGAAGCAAAGTTGGCTTTTAAATCCAGTTTCCTT
This sequence comes from Anoura caudifer, assembly GCA_004027475.1. NCBI lineage: Eukaryota > Metazoa > Chordata > Mammalia > Chiroptera > Phyllostomidae > Anoura > Anoura caudifer. The sequence continues at coordinate 233,429 of PVKU01000626.1, forward strand.
TGGACCACCTGACTGTTCCCTCTGGCCAGTAGTGGCTGCTGGGAGTATTGGCAGAAGTTTGAGGACACATCAAAGCTTAGAGAGGAGTGGCATGGTTGATTGGAGTGTCTTCCATTCCAATGGGTATTCGAGGGAGTAGTGGCAATATGCCACATGTTTGTCATCTCTGCCTTGGACACTCACTGTACTCCCATTACTCAGAGGTGTCCAGTAACTGAGTTTGTCATTTGTGCCTACTCCTGCAGGTTCTGACCTTTCCTATCTTTTTAAATGAAAGCTACTTTTTAAGCTAATTTAAATCATTGCCACAAAGACTGGGCCACAATTTCCCAGGGACACTGATATTAGAGTAAGAAATTAACTCCAGTGATGGTCCTGTCTAATCTACCTTCCCTCATAGTTAAATGTCATGTACTCCGATAGGCCTGGAGGAAGAGGGTTAAGGAGGTGCTGGGGAGAGAGGGAAATATTTAAAGTCACCAACCTTTTCTTGTATTTCCTAATCACACTGCATCCATTTGTGGATGAAGCCTAATTTAATAATAGATAAGCTGAAAGTCCCCTAGCAAATCCCAAATGAACAGATTTTAAATGTTATTTGTAGGGCTGCTTTTATATTTGGACAAAAAATAGAATCCATTTTGTCTCCACAACCATGATGATTGGGAAAACAGATATTCTCCTACAGACAGGCCCAAATATTCTTTATTACATGGCATAAATACAAAGTACTGATATTTGTTTGAAATATGTCCCAAAAACCTCTGAAGGGGGAAAAAGTATGTGAAATGGCATGAATCAATACTCTGAATGTACCATCTATCCTTAGCCTTGCTGTTTTGCAAAAAGCACCTAAACTTTATGCTCCTAGATTTGTCAATTTAAAATTGTGAGCTGTATGTTAGGCCAGCAGAGTAAAATAATGAAGACACCACTGTGGATGGGAGATTGGGGTGGGATTGTAATACATCAACATCAAAGGCATCATTCAGACTTTATAAATTCTGCAGAGATTTTTGTCCTGCCTAATTTGTGAATTTCAAGAAGATTTGCATAATATCTTCTGTTTTGCCCCTTAAATACTTAGGAAGAACAACGAATTATGTTCTTCTTCTGTCACTTTTGGAGGGAGGTTGTTGATGAACAGCTATAAAGAATATAATATTCTTAATAAATAAGTGTGGACAAATCACTTTATAAGATAGGATTAACAAAGAGGTGATAGGTGGTTGACGGCTCTTGGTGAACTGATAAAGAGGCATGGGGTCTGAAGTCCTTATGTTCTCTCTGATAGAGAGGTATTATTACAACTGTCTTTATTCTGAAGCACTGTAGATTTAATGGTTTCAGTGTCATGGCCTACAATAATCTTAAATGGAAAATGAGGCATTAAATATCAGAAAAGGAAAATACTTTTGGGCCTTATTCAAACAACCATTGATACCATTCACTTACAGAATATCTGGGTGGTAAAAAAGGATGATCTCAAGTAGAATGTTGAAAGCAAAGAATCAAAATTAAGATACACATTTATCATTTTTTAATTTTTATTTAATTTTATTTTTATTGATGTTCAAGTACAGTTTTCTCCATTTTCCCCCACTGCTCTTTTCCGCCCCTCAATACTTCCCCACCTCCCACCCTCGATCCTTCCTTGCCTTTGGTTTGTCCATGAGTCCTTTATACATGTTCCTTGGAAACACTTCCCCTTCTTTCCCCTGTCATCATTTTTTTTCTCAGGAGATGACACCTCAGGCAGTGTTTGCATTTTGTTTCTCTTTTCCACAAACCAAAGCCAGGATGTCTCTAGAATTTGCCTGGAGAAAATGGAAAGTCCTTGTATCTCTTAGCAATAAACTTAAAATGAACTTGATTAAATCATATATGATAATATTTTCACTCTTAACTATGTCAAGGGACCCTGCGCTTTGGTTTATGATCACGTTGGAGTATGAATGAGCTGGTTCTATAGGACAGTGAATAGAAGGTAATTAAGAAAAATTTTTTTCTTTAAGGACTTGTATAAGCAATTGGCATACATATTGCTCAAAAAGGCATGCCTGACACAATATTATTTTAAGAAGCAGATTTTATAATAGGTGTACTGTTTGCTGTGTGCTCCTCTATTTAAAAACATATACAGGGAGATAAACCCTGTATCTCTGTGAGACCCAAAGGCCGATTGCCAGCTAACATCTTGGAAGATAGAAGAACATTTAAGCAACTCACCAGCTGGGTTTCAGTTTAGCTATGTTATTTGAACTATTTTATGTTTTCTCTTCTTTCTGGCACTAAATTATTATTGAAGATTTAATGCACATCTAAGGAGTCTTTTTTTTTTTGGACAGGTCCTATGCTATGTGCCAGGAATGTCATGGGGGCATTTCACTAGACTAGGCTCAAGGTCTAGTGAAAGAATGTGCAGCATCTTACTCAAGTCATTAGGTTATAAACCTGGTCCCTAGGTATGAAGGGCAGGACCTCAATTCAATTCTTCCTGAGTTCCTACTGTGTGCAAGGCACCATAAAAAACATATGAATTTCAAGTATATGGCTATAAAATTCAAGGGACACAAAGCCAGCATTCACAATGTATTCTCTTCTCAACAGAGTGTCAGCATCTTACTTAATAAATGGGTATGTTGTTTACTTAGCTGTCATGGGCCACCAGCAGCAGGTAGGTGCTGATGCTAGCAGTAAACTTTACTCTGAGCCAGAACTCTATGTCGTCACAGCCTGCTGTGGGAGAAGGAGGTCATGCAGAAGCACGGGCTGCCCCTGCCTCCAGGTGACAAAGAGTGAGCTGAAGCATTTGGTTGGAAGGTGGAAGAAGGAGCACAATGAAAAGAAAACTTCATAGTTGAGGGAAATATCACATGTGCATTTGACTCTGGCTTCTAGTTTGTTTACTTTTTTCTGTATTTATCTTCGAGAAACAAGCATTTTTTTTCTTAATAGAATAAATGGAACAGATGATGGAGAAAGAGCTTGTCTTTAAAAGTCACACCAAAGAATAGTAGCTCTTTTTAAAACCCATTCCATCTTGGAAAACATGTGTTATCATGAAACTCTGCTACATTTCTCCTCCAAATATTACCAAGATGTTGGTGGCACTGGTGGAGATAAGGAGTTGATTATAAAAAGTTCACATATCTGTATGTGCACAGGTGTCCTTAGAACCACTTGGCATTAAGAGCACAACTTCTATGCTCTGCAATGTGGGTGGATCCAAGACATTTTGACTTTTAAGATGGCCATGTTTTAAAAATGAGGCATTCTGCTGGTGAAAGCATAAGTTAATACAATTAGTTTGGATGGGTTTTGGCATATCCATACAAAAGATGAAGCAAACATATTATATACCCTATGACCCAGCAAATCTCCCCTTGGGTATATATCCAATAGTAATGAATGCATATCTTTACAAAAATATATCTACAAGAATGTTCAGATCAGCCTACCCAAAGACCATCAGAAAAAATGAATAAATAGTTGGTATTTTCACAATGGAATATTCTATGCTAAAAAGAATGAAGAAACTGTAATTACATGCAGCTCCATGAATGAATCTCAAAAGCAATACGTTAAGTAAAGGAAACCAAACACAGATGAGTACACACTATATATAAACTTCAAAAAAAAAAAAAAAAAAAAACTTGTTCGATGTCAGAGTGATGGTTACCTTTGGGGTGGGAGTAACTGGAAGAAAACACAAGGGGCTTCTGGAGGATTGCAATGTTTTTGAAATAAGTGCTGCTTGCATGAAAGAGGTCTGTCCAGAAAGTATCCACCCATGTAATATGAAAAATAGAGACATTTACTGAAGCCACATGACATGAGAAACATTGTACGTAGGGCAATGAAGCCTCAGTTTCCTTCAAATGAGGCACCTTGGGACCTCACACTGTTCTCCCAACTGCAGCACAATATTCCTTCTGCTCTGGGAGCAGAAGCCATGCAACAAATTTTGCTATGAAATGTTTCATGCCAAGATCCTGCATCAAAATCTCAGACACAGTAGTTTTGGAATCCCCAGATTAGCTTCTAGTTCTCGCACTGTTAGTCATTGATCTTTGTTGATTGCAGCCCGTACACATTCAGCATTCTTAGGTGTTCTGTTTTTTGCAGGCCTTCTAGAACATGGATCACTTTCAACAGATTCTTGACCATCTTTGCAGTGTTTGTGCCATACTTTTATTTGTGCTGCACTCATTGCATCATCCCCAAAAGCCTTCTGAGTCATTCGAATAGTTTCTGTTGAGGAATGTTGAAGCTTAACACAAAATTTGATGCAGATGTGTTGCTCTACTCTACTCATGTCATTTTGAATGCCATGGCCACACAGTACACATGCTCACTCAAGAGTGTCCCCTCTGATTAGTACAGTGAAGTTACGGCTGTTCACACATGTGCATTTCAGTCCACTCTCTTTGGCTGCCATGTTACATCAATGTCACTTGTGCAAATGATTCTTGTTATATTAATAATGGCTGGAGTTTTTCTGGATAGATCTCCTGTGTTCCCTTCATGAAAATTCATTGAATTTTACACTTATGACTTGTGCTCTTTTTTGCATGTATACGATATTTTAAAAAAATTTCATTAAAAAGTGATCATTTGTAGGCCACTGTGAGTTCTTATAAATCAAGAGTAGTCAGTAAAAATAATTTATGTGTCTTTTTAAATTAAGTGATCAACTATTTATTGAGCACCAATATTTTCCCAGTACTGTTAAGCTTTAAAAACAACAATAACAATAGCAACATGTAGGTCTTTCACCAGGTGAGTATAAAAACTAATTGGGGCCCTGGTCAGTATGGTTCAATTGGTGGGAGCATCGTCCCATAAATCGAAAGGTCACGGGTTCAGTACCTGGTCAGGGCACATACCTAGGCTCTGGATTTGATCCCTGGTCAGGGTACTTACAAGACAACCAATTGCTGTTTCTCTCTTGCGATATTTCTCTCACTCTCTCTCCCTGTTTTCCCCTCTTTCTAAGTAAATCCTCATGTGAGAATAAAAAAAAAGCCTGATTGGGGAAAAAGACTAGCTAATTGAATTTATTAGAAATATAAATTTATTCTAATAATTATTTATTTCTAATTTATTAGAAATATAGGTCAATATAAAGTTGAAGCACCAAGTCAAGCAACAATATATAGTTGTTTGGAAAAAAATTAAGTCAGAGTTCAGATAGGTAGAACTAAGCCTTGGCTCTTTCCAGCTGGTGGTTAACACCTATTTCCACTTCCATTCTGGCTTCTATGGTGCTGCCTTGAGCCTTCTGATTCATCTCTTCAATGCTCCCATCATGTCCACAAATGGACTATATCACTTATTATACATCTCTCCCAGTAGCAGGAACAGACCTATTATTATGTATTTCCCTAGGCTTAGGTCACATTCAGAAAATTTGCTTGAATAATACGAGGGGAATACAAAATTTAACATAAGCTGATGTCGTGAATAAAGTCTTTACAGTGGGGCCCTCATCTAAGCTAGATTTTTGATGATGTATAGGAAATTAATCAATATGCAGTGCAGGGAAAATAAATATTAACCAAGTAACAGAAAATATCTCAAATGGTTTTCCTGTGAGCTTCATTTAATTACTCCAATAAATCTTATGATACTGGCCATATTATTCCTAGTTTATTTATCCCTCTTAAATATTCAGAGGCTAAGAAGTTTTCTTCTGCTCACAAAGATAATGAGTAATCAAAATTTCAAGTTTCAAGTGTTCATTGCCTTTAAAGGACTTATTTTAGAAAAAAAAGTTTAGCATACACAGGTGTGTTTGGCTGGGTCAATAGAACTCCCATACTATTATTATATGCATTATTTGAGCCCTTAGAGATCTTTTGGGAGGAGACTTTTGTTCCATTAAGCAAACAGTAGTATGCTTTGTTTTGTTTTTAAGGTCAGATGATTTCTCTATAGGCTTAATCCATGTAACCATATAAATCTCAGCCAATTGTTAAAGATTACAGTAGTCTTTTTCATACAGTAGTCTTGTTCATCAGCTCCTTAGTGTTCTGCAGATCAACATATCCATATTGAAGTCTTTCATTTCAGCAAAACACCATAAAAGGATGAAGCTAGGGAGAAAATTACACTAAACAAAACAAAAAAGCCTTAGAATTTAATTTATTTAGCCCCCTTCCCTATAGATGACAAATTAAGGCCTAAAGATATTGCATCTATTACCTTTTGGTGCTTAACCACTCCAAAGTGTTGTAGCTTAAAATTTTAAGTATTTTTTAAAAAATTTTTCTTGAGTCTATCTAGGTCAGCTGGGAGATTGTTCTGATCTCATCAGAATGGGGTTCTGAGTTCATGCATGCACGTTTGGTCCACTGGTAGGTCATCAGGGGTGTGATGGTCTAGAACGGCCTCATTCACATGACTGGCTGTTAGTTGGGGTGGTCTTCCAGCAGGCTCTCCTGGGCTTAATCGCACAGTACTAGGGCTCCAACAAAGTGAGTAAAAGTGTGCAAGGCCTCTTGATGCTACCACTCCTGCTGCATTTTGTTGGCAAAAGCAAGTTACAAGGCCAGACCAGATTTAAGGGGAAGTTGAATAGATATCACCTCTTGATGGAAGGAGCAGAAAGGCCACATTGCCCAGATTGTGAATACAGGGAGAGGTGGGGCTTAGGGACAATTTTCAATCAGTCTGTCACAGAAGTAAAATGGAGGGGCTGGTCAAATGTTAGTTAGGCCATTAGTGGTGAAGGCCAGACTGACTTTCTGTTTCAAGCTGCAGTCATGGTTCTTCTGCCAGACTGGGTTGTGTGGATTGTGACTAAAGTTTCTTCTGGGAATGCCAATTTTGCCCCAGTGTTGATTATGAAGAGAAGAATGCAAATAGTGTTTGTTTATCCTTCACATTACTAAGTTTGATTGTTGAAGTTAAAAAGCTATTTTAGCATGATTAAACATTATTTAAAGGATGATTAATAATCATATCTTTAGATTAAAAATAAAGGGGAAAATGGTTTGTTACCAGAGCTCAGGGGAGTTTGATAAATTGACAAGACAGGCCTTCTAGAAATCTAGCTATAAGGAGGCTCAGTAACTTCTCGTCTAAGTATAAAAGGATCTGATGGTTGATCCTGACCTAGTGACCTTGACTTGAGGGCTGCACATATTGTCTGATCCTCCAATTCCAATTTATCTTCTGGCCCATGGTCCTTTGGAATAGATTCTATGAGGAAAAGGAGTAATTTAAAGAAAATTGATGTTTCTTCAAAATTGGACAGAAGCAGGATAAGTCCTGGCTTTAGATTCTCCAAGAGAAGTTCAGGCCTCTGGTACACAAAAGGACATGGCAACAGCCAGCATATAGATCTGTGCCTGGTGGGTGAGGTGGCACTCTTCACATGTCTGGGAAAGCATCTGAGGAATCTTGATGTTCTCCGTTAACAGCTGGAGGTCATAGCTGATAAAATGGTATTCCTTTTTTTATCATGTTCTTACTTGGCCAGGACAAGAGACACTTAATTTCTGTTAGATACCTAAATCCAATGATGGTCTCTTCTTACCCATTGCCTCTCAAACCCACCGGTCCTCTCAGTTCACCCTGGCTATCATCACACCCTTGAGGAAAGTTCCTGAACAGTGTAGTTCTTGCTACATCAAACTCCTAGGTCTCTCTGACTGATGGCTTTCTGTGCCTGGAGAACTTGCTTGGCCCCAAGAGGCAGGCCACAGTTGCTAGGCAGTCAACAGGAACAACACTTATTCAATGAGATTTAGGAATTAATGGATAAATGCTTGACCTTCCTCACCTCTTAAGGGGGCAGTTCTAAAGTGGGTCCCACTCTCTTAGACAGTCTCTAGCAGAATTGAGTGGCAGTCTCCCAAAATAGTAACCTGCTTGATAATTACCCTTCGTTGGCTTCCTCCTTTTTCCTTATCTCTCCACAAGACTCTTCCTATGCTTCCTGAGACCACTTTCTTATTCAACCTTCTACACCCAAATCCTGTTCCAGGATTGCAGAGGGGGACAACCATCTGTTGCAGATCACCATTGATCATTCAGCTGCCAAACTCAAAAGGTACACATTGCTTCTCATTCCATATGACCTCCTGAGGCACTTGGAGTGGCGCGGATCTCTTCTTTTCTTCTGAACATGCACATTCCCTGAGCCACTGGGCTATGGCCCCAGTTCTTCTAGCAAGTTTCTCATTGTCTCCTCTCTTTACAATCCTCTCTTTATCACTCACTCCCTTAATGCAAGCATTTCCACAAGAGTATGTCCTTGTTTGGTTTTCTTCTCTTTTCACTTTCTTCCTTACTTGTATCATTCTTTAATGTCCCAAATTTTTAGTTCAGTACTATTCAGTAATATCTGCGATGATGGAAAAGTTTCAGATCTTTGCTGCCTAATACAGTAGACATTAGCCATATATAGCTATAGAGTACTTGGGATGTAGCTATTGAAACTTGAGACAGGCTGACATCTGGTCAGGATGGAGGTGTAGGTAGATACACTGTGCCTCCTTGCACAACCAAAAGAAGGACAACAACAATTTAAAAACAAAAAACAACCAGTACTGACAGAAAATTGAACTGTGTGGAAGTCAGACAACCAAGGAGTTAAAGTAGACACAATTGTCCAGACAGGTAGGAGGGGTGGAATTGGGGAGCTGGGACAGAGAGGGCTCGAGGAAGGGCAGCTGGTGGACCCAGAAAATCAGTGGATTGTAGAGGGGCACAGTGCATCCAGTCCCACATTTGTGTGCAGATAAACCAGGCAAAACTGGGGAGCAAGACAGACCACGCAACCCAGAGTACCAGCATGGGGAAATAAAGCCTCAAAACACCAATTGAACACACCTGTGGGGGTTGAGGTGGCGGGATAAATTCCCAGCCTCACAGGAGAGTTCCTTGGAGAGACCCAAAGGGTCCCAGGACATACACAAACCAGGACATAAACATGGGAATTAGCATCAGAAGGGCCCAATTTTCCTGCAGGAAGTGGAGGAAGTGACTGAAACCTGGCAGAGAGCAGAGCAAGCACCATTGTTCCTTCTTGGGCCCCTACCCCACATATAGCATCACAAACCAGTGACTGGCTTGCCCCACCCTGGTGAACACCTAAGGCTCCACCCCTATGTAACAGACATGACAAGACAAAAAAAAAAATGGTCCAAATGAAAGAACAGATCAAAGCTCTAGAAAAAATTACAACTAAGCACCAAACAGATAGCCAACCTATCAGATGCACACTTCAAAGCACTGGATGCTCACAGAATTGGTTGAATTTGGTCACAAATTAGATGAAGAAATGAAGGCTATGCTAAATGAAATAAGGGAAAATGTACAGGGAACCAACAGTGATGGAAAGGAAACTGGGACTCTAATCAACTTAGTGGACCAGAAGGAACAAATAAACAACCAAACAGAAAAGTATGAAGAAAAAATAATTCAAAAAAATGAGGAGAGGTTCAGGAACCTCCAGGACATCTTTAAACATTCCAATATCTGAATTATAGGGGTACCAGAAAGGGAAGAGGAAGAGCACCAAGTGGAAAAGTTATTTGTACATATAATAAAGGAGAACTGCCCCAATCTGGCAAAGGAAATAGACTTCCAGAAGTCCAGGAAGCTCAGAGAGTCCCAAAGAAGTTGGACCCAAGGAGGAACACACCAAGTCACATCATAATTACATTAGCCAAGATTAAAATGAAGGAGATAATTTTAGAAGCAGTGAGAGATAAGGAGACAGTTACCTACAAAGGAGTTGCCATCAGACTGTCAGCTGATTTCTCAAAAGAGACCTTCCAGGAAAGAAGGGGCTGGAAAGAAGCATTCCAAGTCATGAAAGTCAAGGACCTACATCCATGATTGCTCTATCCAGCAAAGCTTTCATTTAGAATGGAAGGGCAGATAAAGTGATTCTCAGATAAGGTCAAGTTAAAGGAGTTCATTATCACCAAGCCCTTGTTATATGATATGTTACAGGAACTTATCTAAGAAAAAGAAGATAAAAAATAGGACAGTAAAAAGACAGCAATCTCACAGATATTAACAACCACACCTAAAAGAAAAGCAAACTAAGCAAACATCTAGAACAGGAACAGAACCACGGAAATGGAGATCACATGGAGAGTTAACAACAGGGGAGTGGGTTACAATCCATCCTCACTTTCTTTCTGGCTCCATAGTATTCTTCTTGGTCAGACTTCCATTACTTGCCAATAAATGACTCTCCCCTATTCCTCTTCCATTACCTAAGTCTCCTTCTTAAATCGAGATCCCACTGATCTTCTACTCAGAAAACCTCCACAATGTCTGCTCACTGTATCCAGAGAAACATGATTTTTCAGACTGGCCTTAAAGGCCTCCATGGTATGACCCCAGCTGCACTCTTCCTCCTGCCTCCCACTCTTTCCTTTTAATGTTCCATCCTCAGGGCATGTTCTTGTTTCCTGGACATGCCTCTCACTTTCTTAGACCTCTGCTTTTGTTATTTTCTCAGTAGTGAATGCCTTCTATTTCTATTTTTACTGCTCAAAATCCTCCTTGTGTTTTTCAAGGAGCATTTCAAAATAGCCCCTCATGTAGAAAGTCAATTTTATTTTTTCCATCAATATTTATTATTGAACTTTCTAGAGAAATTGAAAACATTGTACAGTGAACACCTTATGTCTCACCTAGTTTCTACTATTAACACATTGCATTATTTGCTTTATCACATATGTAATCATTCATCCATCATCTTATTTTTATGCATTTCAAAGTGAATTATATAGAGTTTAGTACATTTCTTCCTAAACACTGCAGTAGCATATTATTGACCAGAGTCAATATTTACTTATAGTTTCATTTTGAGGTAAAATTTGCACACAATAAAATGCATAAAAGTATATGATGTGATGAATTTGATAAATACATGCATCTGTGTAACCCAATTGCCTACAGAGATAGAAAACAGAAAGTTCCTTAGCCAGTCCTTAACCAGACATGTCTGCACCCTATAGGACACAATTACCTTTTTCGCCATATATTAGTTTTGCCTGTTCTAAAACATCACATTAATAAAATTATATAACATATACACTTATGATTTTGTTTTCTTTTGCTGAGAAAAACCACTTGTCAAATGGTCTTGTATAGGAGTAACATGCCTTCATGCCTGCTTCCTACTGAACAGCTAGCTTGATGAGGCTGGGCCTCTGTCATGTACATTTCTGAATGCAGTGCAGTGTTGAGCACCCTGCCTTACACAATAAAGAGACTCAAAATGCATTGCCTGAAGTGGGAGGCAGAGTACCTAAGAGAATCTGAACTATTACAAGAAAACACTCTTCCTGTATTGTGCTATGTTAGACTGAAGTTAAAGGAAGGGTAATTATTTCTAAGTTCCTATATTTGGTGAGAAGTGTGTAACACATTTCTGCTTTTCATAATTGTCTTTTCTCCTTTTGCAAAAGAGGAAGCTGGGTGGGTTCCTAAATGCATCCCCAGAGTGGTTGAGTTTTGTGGCAGAGAACACAATTCTTAATATCCTTTACAATCCAAATTACAATACAATAAAGAATGTTCATGGTTAGGATCAGTCTTAAATAAAAAATCTTGATTTTAAACAATGAGGATGAGTGTAAAAAGAGGTCTTAATAAATGCTCAACCATTGCAAATCAGATCTATATTTTTTACAATTCCTATGGGAAACTTCCATAATAATAATTAAATCTATGATTTATTTGGAATGATTGTCTTTGTACATACAACATGCTGGGAGGTTTCAAGTATATAAAAAGACAGCAGGCGGTTCTCACCTTTTCTTCCAGGAGCTTATGGTTTCATGGGGCAAAAAGGTCATTGAAGAAAACACAGTACCACTGTGAGGTCAATCTGGTGACACACAAAAAGGTGCCAATTGAGAGTATGTTAGTTTTTTCTTAATTTATGGTTATTTGACATTAATGAGGAAAAATTACTTTTTTCCTAAAGATTCATATATTTATTGGTCATAAAAATACTACTACAATAGCTGATTCTATTTCCCTTGTAGAATTTAGTGGCTAGTAATAAATATTAGCTTCATTATTTGATAATCATGAAGCACATTTGGAGTTAGCAAACCAAGTATGATTAATTTTCCTCTCTGATGTTGGTGCTTGAAAGAGATCTGTACTACTACTCAAAATAGTTAAGTTGGCTATTTTTTTAAATTGACTCTTCTAATTTCTTCTTCACTTTGCTCCATGTCCTCTAAGGAGTGATTTACCCACACTGTGGTTTTCTTTTTGTAGCAGTCTGCACCAGAAGAGAGAGCAACTTTCCTAAAGGGAGCCTACACTAGAGGTACTGCTGGGACACATCTCCGAGGGTGCTCCAGATTTTACATTCTTTGGAAGTACAAAAAATCATCCACTGTGTTCCCAGAAAATTGTTCACAGAGCCTTCACAGAGGATCTCACACAGAAGCATTTCTCTTTCTGTGCTGCTAATGTTGTTTTTTCAATCTTCACGTTTGTGCATTTATATTCATTAGGAGTCAAAATGATGTGCTACCCTGGTTAATTTCTCCATGCAGAAAACTGTAGAGATTTCTGTGACATTGCCTGTGGTGGGCAGTGAGGAATCCCTGACTCAAGTTGGTACTTTTCCCCTCTGGCTAAATGATTTCCCAGAATAGTTAATAGGGCATTGAAATCTGCACATACAGAAATGCTAATGCCTCTGCCAAATACCTACAATTATCAGCTCTATCTTTAGCGGTTGGAATCTGACATAAATCCTCCAAATGTATTAAAGTCAGCCATGGTAGCTGGCAGAAAACATTGTTAGGCTGACCTTGAGCAAAGCTTTCTCCTGACAGCAATTCAATAGAAAGATGGGTGCCATGACATTGTATTTTTATAAAGAAGAGAATGAAGAAGCTGTTTAAGTTAAGCATTTGCTGTCATATACCATAAAAGTGGGATTTGGACTCCTATGTGTAACCCATGTTCCAATGATACCCCAGAGAGAGAGGCATTATGCCAAGATCAGAGAGAGAAGGACATCTAACTGCCCATTACTGCTCAGTTCACCATGGGGACTTAAAGTACCTAATGACTTTGTGTTCCCTCCAACAGAGTTTTATTGCCACAAACTGTGATATTTTGGGACAATATGGACAGAAGATTATGTCTCTAAAATTCTCACAGAATTTTAGAAATAAAATCAATAAAGGTTCCCCAATGAGGGTTAACTGGTAGTATTGACATCTTCTGAATAAAACACAAAGGAAAAAAAGGCATCATACATTAAATAGGGAAAAGATAAATAATCAATCCTTATACTTTTTAATTTTTTTTTTTTACATTTTACTCTTCTCTGTGCTCTGGGAGTTATTTATAACTATCATATCTCTAGGGTAGAAAAATAATGGTGTATCACTGCCTATCTTTTACCACTTTATGTTGGTAGCTTGAAATTGTCCATAGTGGATGTATTTACACCATGGAAATTAGCAAATGCTACATACAAATAAGGTCTGTCTTTTGAGGTTGTTGCAAGAATTCCTTATAGACTTACAAAAATGTCATTGGGTAGAAATTTGTATTTCCATGCTATTCTACAAGCATCTGCAGTATCAGGATCTAACGTATATATGAGGTCTGTCCATAAAAAGTCCATTGTTAATATTACAACAACAGCCCTAGCTGGTGTAGCTCAATGGATTGAGTGCAGGCCTGCAAACAAAAGGATTGTGGTTCAATTCCCAGTCAGGGTACATGCCTGGGTTGCAGGCCAGTTCCCAGCAGGGGATGAAGGAGAGGTAACCACACATTAATAATTCTCTCCCTCTCTCCTTCCCTTCCCCTCTAAAGATAAATAAATAAAATAAAATAAAAATGTTACAAGAACAATTTGTGTGACATTGATGTAACCTGGCAGCCAAGGAGAGTGGATTGGAATGTGCATGAATGAACAATGATGACTTCACTGTACTAGTCAGTGGGGGCAGTAATGCCCTCCCCCCCCGAGTGAGCACATGTATTGTGTGGCTGTTGCATATGAAATGTGAATAGAGCAACAAATCTGCATCAATTTTTGCATTATGCTTGAACATTCCTCCACAGAAACTATTTGGATGATTTAGAAGGCCACAGCTATGGTCAACTGGTGATTGGCAGCTTCATCATGACAAACCACCCATTCATGCATCACACCTCATACAGAGTTTTTGGTGAAACATCAAATCACACAGGCAACTCAATCCCCCTACAGCCAAGGTTTGGCACCCTGCAAATTTTGGCTTTTCCCAAAACTAAAATCACCTTTGAAAGGGAAGATATTTCAGACCATTGATGAGATTCAGGAAAATATGGTGGGGCAGTTGATGGTGATTGGGAAAACTGTGTGAGGTCTTATGTACTATGTTTCTTGTATTTTCTTCAATAAATGTCTATGTTTTTCATATTACATGGCTGGGTACTTCCTTGACAGAGCTTGTACATTGCTGAAAAAATATTATTTTAATGTATAGAATTTCATATAAAGAGTAAAACTCTGTGAGTTGAAGTCATTTAAGAAGATTTGAAGGAGAAATATACATAAAAAGATTTGGAAGATGTACAAACCAGAGAAGGGTGGGATGCATGTGTCTTTGTTTGTGTATGTGTGCACACATACACATTTTTGGTCAACACAACCAAATGAGGAAAGGAATAAAACATGAGACATTTAAATCAAGTTAAGGGTGGAGAGTGGAACTAGTTGTAGTTCAGAAAGATAAAGGAGCATGAGGTGAATTTCTGCAAGCTGATGTTAAGATTTTAGCAAAGCTTTGGGTTTCTGAGAGGACTGATGCATATGGACCTATACCTGTCCTACTGTTGAAATGTCTCCTGAATTAGCTGAGAGGTGGCTTGGCTGCCTCTTCTCTTCCTCATCTTGTGAGAGCACCTGAGTATCTATGTGCCTCCTGTAGGTCATTATGGCCTACACTAATGTCCCCTAGGTGAGCACTCAGGCCCAGGGCTTTGCAATTCTTTGCAAATTGCTTCCTTTTAGCTCATTTCATGCAAAAGTTTCAGATGCTGTGGAATATTGTTCTTTCAGACTTGAAAGAATGGAGGCCCAGGCAACAGTGTGTTGTATTCAAAAGCCCACACCCCATCTGCATATGCTTTTGGACACTTCAGTTCCAGTGATAAGAATGTGAAAAAATGACTCTGCCCTCTCTTTCCTAGGTATTGGTTCCTTGCATTATATAGGACCGATAGCCAGTTCAGACCTATTTAGAGCCCCACAACAGAAAGAAAAGCAACTAAGACTTGTTGGGGTAAAATTTCCAGAAAACCCAAATAAATCTGGCTTAACAAAATGAGAATGTCATAGAAAAGGGTTTGCTTCAGGCACTGTTTGGTCTGTGCCTCGGATGATACCAATGAGAGTTTTCATTCTCTACATGTCTCTCCACTTTTCTTAAATAACAAAGCTCCTTGTTGGCTTTAGTTTTAGACAATCACTTCCTTCACTGACTTAAGTTGGCTAGGGCACTTCACCTTTCATTTTGTTTTGGAGGGGGGTGCTTCAAGTCTCATGGAAAAAGGGTGAGAATTTATCTCCTAGAAGTCTCAGGTTGGAAAATGATAATAATAACTAATATTTAAATTGGCTTTTAATTTGCTACTTATTGTATAAGTACTTCAGGTGAGATGACTTTTAATTTTTACATCTTCCATGTGAGACATATTTAGATTATTTCTATTTTAGAAATAAAGAGACTGGGATAGAGACAAGATAAATAGGTTCCAAGTCCACACATACAGTAAATGGATGAGTGGGAATTTGAACCCTGCCACCTGCTCCCATTGTGTGGGCACTTTGCTATACTGCATGACCTCCCAGAATGTATGTAGTTCATTGGTTCTGATTGGGTGATGTGCATCAAACCCTGAACCATGGGTCACTGAGTTCTGATTTGTGTGTGGCATCTTGAAGTTGAGGGGTTGGGCTCTGTTCCCCGGGGCATGGACTAAAAATTGGGAATGGGTGAATCTCAGCAGGGATATTTTTTCAGTAGAGTGGAAGCTGCAGTGTTGACTACAAAGGAATCTCTAGCCACCTTGGCTCTATCTTCCCTTGCTGATGCTCACTGGGGCAGAATGGGCCCCTCCCACACAGAAACATAGTAGGCTTCTTGAAGCTCTGGACAGTGGGGGTGGACCTGTGCCTTGGCAGAGTGAAGGACCTGAAAAGGACCTTGGTGACCCTGGGGTTGAGGGCACTCTATGGCCAAGGTGAATCCCAGTACAGGAGCTTGCCGTGTCTGCCTTCCAGCCCTCCCTACACAGCTTTTATGCTCCAGCCACAGCACAGGCATTTGAGACCTCATTCAAAGAAGCCATCTGTGTTGGGCTTTTGAGGGATGGGTGGCAATAAACTAGAAGTGGAAATTTCCACTGTGAGAAATGAGGGTGTCACGTTTTCACCAAATACCACCCCATAGTGGGAGTAGGGGCACAAGATCGGCCCCTCTGGCTGTCTAGACCTTTCCGTCATGTCAGCTTAATGAATTTGAGCACCAAAGCCTGCTGGCAATTGTCTGTGCTCTGAGTGAGACAGTGATGTAATCCTGATTAAAATAGTTAATACGGAATTAATGAGAGGTTATCTTCTTGTCTTCAATCATTTCCTGGTGAGAAGAAGATTTTCTAGCAGAACTCATTAGAGCTGTTCCTTTGCAGCTATTGAAATTAACCCTGTTTTGAAATTACTGTTTTCGAGAAACAAATTCATTTCAAGCCATTATTTCTGAAGGTTACAAGACTGTAGTATGAAAAAACTTTTTTTAAGCCAAAGATCTAGTCCAATCATAAAGGTTTGAACCTTTATTCTGTTATATAAATTCAACTCACATGTAAATTTTAGTTTATTTTGGGGTGGCATTTTTGTAGGCACATGAAGGGAGGCAGAGGTCTCCATCTAAGACAGATATGTGGTCTCTTGTTGACTGAAATAAGTTATGCAGTGCATGATTATATATAAATATTTCAAAAATAGTATGGCAAAATGCCCTCAGTAAAGTGATGCTGTAAACTACATAGATTGTTAACTTAATTACAATAGAAATGACAAAAAAATAGTACAAAGAGCCATCTCAATGGATAAAATTAAAATAAAAGACAAATAATCCCAATATGTGTGAATAGACAATTCAGAGAGGAGTGGATAAAGAGTGGAAAGAGTGAATAAATTTAAAAAAACAATACTTAGCCACATGCAGCGTAATGCCCATTAAATTGATTTACCATTTTTTTTCAGTCATCAGATTTACAATCCAATATGGACTGCAGTATTTTCTCTTTCGGGCAGGTGAGAGAAAGGTGAGGGGACAGAAGCTTACACATTTTTCTGGTGGGTAAATTGCTACCACATTTGGGAAAATTATCCAAAAATACTGCTTAATGTTAAAAAAGTTAAGACTCATTGTCCAACTAATCCCTCTTCAGGAGATTTTTATTTATGGTAATGAGAGGCCAAGAAGATATTGGTATGTGTAACAGAGTGTTTATTGTAGCTTTGCAAAGAAAAGAAAGTAAGCTGAAAAATGCATTAATAATTAAGGGTTGAGTGAATTATAGTACCTATGTTCTATTAAATATTATGTAAATTTTGTATCTCCTAAATACATTTTTTAAAGCTTTCTTTTGCTTTTGTGTCATCTGTTCTTAGCCTCAAAAGGAAAGCTTTATAGTAACTGTGTTTACTTTTTTCCACATCAATAATAAGAGAACTACACCCTAGGTGGAAATTCACCTGTTAAATTAATATTCTGTGTGGTATAAATTGCCATCTGAGACATAGCTAAGGAAGTAAGAGGGATGAAATAATAAAAGTACATTAGCACTAGCATGGAGAAGAACACAGAATATGAATTATTCACTTAGCTTGGTTGTTTCATAATGAATTTTAACAGGTGACACCACCTACTAAGGGAGGTGCCTTTTTTCCAAGGCTTTGAATGATTTAGCCACATAACCTAGGGTTGGTTTAATGAAAGCAAAGTTAATGTGGCTGTCTGTCTCCTGGTACCTGCCAGCTAAGGTAATGACTACCTTCTACATCATCAAAATCAAATAATTATTTTTCTAATAGCTTCATCCCAGTGCTTTTTGATGACTGTCAATATATGGACTAATTCTCTCATGCTGTTATCCCTATAACAAATATTTGTTAAACACTTGGTACTTATTGTGTATTATTTTGGACTAAGGGGATAGAGGAGTGAATCAAACAGACCAATGTTATGTTCTTATGAGGTTTATATTCTAATCGGGATCTGCAGTGAAAAACATATGATAGAAAAGTAAAGAAATATACAGAAGGTGATGATAAGTAGATAAAGAAAAACAAAACAGGTAAAGAGGTGGAGAGTACCTACACATGTGCACCCATCTATATAGGCATGGACAGAGGTGTGCATGCATGAAGCCTGTACTTCTCAAACAAGGTGGTAAGAGAAGGTGGTTAGGGAAGGATTCTCTGCAAAGCTGACATTTCAGTAGGACCATAGCTAAGAGAGAACTTGAATTATTGGTACCTCCCAAGAAAGAGGGTTTCAGGAAGAGGGAACAGTAAGTGCAACCGTTCTAAAGCAGGAGCACATGTATGTATGCTCTCAAGGAGAGCAAAGTGGCCAGTGCACTTGGAGCAGAGGGAATGGAGGTCAGGAGCAGGTGAAGATACAGTCGATGCAGCATGGGACAAGGTCAACAGAGGTCCCTTGGACTGTGATGAGAATTTTGAATCTTACTCTGCTTGAAGCTACCCCAGGTTGTTGAGTAGGAGGCTGATGAGATCACAGCGTTTTAACAAGAATCTCTCTGGCTGATGTGAAGAGAACAGACAGCATAAAGCAAGGTGGAAGCAGAAATCTTGTTAAAAAGTTTTTCAGGAACTCAGGGGGAGATTATGGTAGCTTAGACCAGATAGAAGTTGTAGAGGCAGTGAGCCGTGTTCCCATTGGAACCTTCTGAGGAGGGACCTCACCACATTTGCTGATGATTCAGATGCAAGGCAAGAGATTGGAGGCAAGTGTAACACCCCTGGATTTCACTGAGACCCTGGAAGAGCTCCTTTTACAGACATTTCTCTTCTCCTGACCTATATCCTCAGGCCTCATTAGTGAGAAAGAGTTGGAAATTGTACTCATCAGAAAGGGTGAGCTCTGGAGAAGGCTCATTATATAGAGTCTGTATCTGGCTGCTAGGTCACCAGACCTCTCTCCTCCAGCTCTTGTCCAACTTATTCACAAAACCCATATTTTCACTTTTCTCTAGAATTGAATAAAAATTAACCTCATTCAAATAATTCATTCATGTCTCAGAAGGACCCCATGTCCTCAGCTTATCTTGAATCTTGTTGTTATCCTGATCTCATAGATGAAACAGCTCAAGATCAAGGGTTAACATGATGTCTTCAGTTCGGCATGGCTCTGATTTGAAGACAAAGCCTTTGGTCTCCATGCTTCTCCACACAATGTCCCATGTGAACTCCAAGTCATTTCTCATTTCCTGACTCATCCATACTTCCCAATGGTTTTGCCAGTATGAGGAGCAGACATAAGCAGCTATACAGTGTGAACAAGGGAAGTGAAGTTCAAAGTATTTACTGAAATGCCCAGAGAACACACAGGTCTGCTCATGGTGAGACCTGGTTGTCTGACACTCAGCACAGCAGTGCACGTCATGGCCTGGTGGCCTAGGAAACTGCTGACAACAATAAGGAATCAATGACTACTTATTTTTGTATTTTAATCTAGTTTGTTCAAGCACTGAGTTCCTTTAAAAAATAGGGCTTTCTGGGAAACAAAATTCAAGGAACTCTGTTTATTCTTATGGAATCTGTTGGTTTACTTAACACCTATCAAAAGAGATTTTGGCAAAGTCCAACTCAGAGACCAAAACTTCCCATTGAAAGGAAGGAGAACCACATTTGAAGAAAAGGAAAGTTCTTGCCTTCTCTGAACCAAAAATCAGACACTGTTGCTCTAACTCTACCAAAACAGGCTGATCAGAGAAGGCACATAATGGAGACAACAAGATCCTCTTCCTCTTCAAGGAATCATTGCTCTGTGTCAGCTCAAAACTTGGAAGGCTTGGATGCCTTTCATTCCTGCCACCCCCTTGTGCTGCCTCCAGCCCTCTGAGGAGATGAAGCCAGCTGACTCTGCTCTGAGATGCTTTGTAGCCTGTCTGCTTAATTTCCGGTGGACCCTCAGTGCCCAGAGAGAGTGTGTGTTTTGCTTGTGATGGTAATGAACTGCCGCTGGGAACAAATTAATGAGTGTGTCAGAATCTGCAGTGGAACTATATTATGATTCATAAACACCATGATGAAAATTCCAGTTAAGCTCTGGTATAAATACATACAAACTCTAAAGAAGCAAACTCCTTTTTCTTTTAATGAGACAAGAATTTAAAATAACATCATTCTGCCCTGAGCAGCATTGCCAAGGGAGAATTCCTTACTAGACGGACAGTTTTCCTACCTTTATATTTAACGCATAGAGAAACATAGGGGTGTTTAATTTTACTTTTTATATTTGTGTCCATATGTACTATATGTTCAATGCATGTAGTATTTATACCATGTATAAGACATAC
The DNA here is from genome assembly GCA_004027475.1 of Anoura caudifer. NCBI lineage: Eukaryota > Metazoa > Chordata > Mammalia > Chiroptera > Phyllostomidae > Anoura > Anoura caudifer. The sequence goes on from PVKU01000626.1 coordinate 254,045, forward strand.
AGAAATGTACATAGTGTCACCTTTCTAGGTGCTATACCATGTTTGTTAAATGAGATCATTTTCTTTTCCTTGACTATCATATTGGTCATTCATAAATATTCTTCTTTAATAACCTGAATTTGTAGCTTGGATTCAGAAATTAAAATTTAATAAAAGCCAACTATATTGGTTCACAGAAACCTATGACTTTAAATCTCACAGCAGGAGGAGAAAAAGAAACTTCCATTTACTTCAAAGGTACAGCAGGGTTGTGTTGGGAGCACCTAAAGGCATCTGAGTTTGCTGTTGCTGATGTACATACAGATGCTCATGTTTATGGTGGGGGTTGTTGCTGCCATGGGGGTTGTTGCTGCCAGAGAAGTCCTAACACAGGGGATCCACAGAGCCCTGACTTTCCATAAGGCACCTAAGGCTGCCACACAGAGGGCTGGGAAATGGGGAAGGGATCTCAATAGTAAGTTTCTAGGCTTTCTTCTAATTTAACCAGGGCCACTCCTTTTTTATCTGCTTTATATATCAGGGCTCCCGATAAGTTTTATTTATTAAAGTGTGCTATAAATTAAAGCTAGAACACTATAGGTTAGTAGCACATAGAGTATGAGTTTCAGAACCAATGCCACTTGATTTTATCTATTAACTCCAGTATTTATTAGCTATTAGATTTGGGGTGCATGTAACCCCTAGGTTTCTAAGATGGAGTGATGGTAATCACTCGCTTGGTTGTCATGAGGATTAGAAAAGTGAATAAAGTGCCTGGCGCTTAATTTATTTTCACAGAAGATTGGGATTATAATAACAGATTTTAGCTGGCAACTAGTCATAGGTTTAAGTGGTTTGTGTTCCTCCTCTATCAACTGTGGAACATTAAGCCTCCATCTTCCAATTGCTCTAATGTCAAGGCTAACAGATGATGATTTCACCTTAGGTCAGAGACTCTATTTAGCTAATCACAATCTCAAATGTTAGATGGAATTTTAGAAAAGAGAACAAAACTTGTGCCAAAGAATTGCTTATTTGTCGTAAGTGACCAGTTTGAATTTAGAACAATTGTGGGAATTTGTTCACTAAGATTTGAAGCAACGTTGAAAGAATTCTTTTCTCTACCCCATTTTCAGTGATACATTCTTAAGTTCTTCTAGCTTAATATCATAATCTGTGACTTTTCATTTTAAAAAAGTATGCAAAACACAAAGCACAAGGATTAAGATTATGTATCAAGCCAAGTTTTTAGGAGTAAAAACATATCTGAGTTAGACTCCAGTTCATTCATTTTGTCTCAAACTTCAGAATTTGGGTTTTTGGTAAGAGCTGTGTTAATGCCCTATTCCTTGGCCTGCACCCTTTGTTGCATCACTTGTTTTCATATATTCCTAATTAACAGAGACTCACTATTGATGTGGTAATCTGTTTTAATGGAGATTCAGATAAATAGTTAATGAATTGCTTAGTAGTCAATAAACTGGAAAAATGGCAAAAATGTGTTTATTTTGAATAGGGTGTGAGTCTTAACAGATAGACAAAATAGGCCAGGTATTGGAAATTACATTGGACTATCCAAACTGAATGACACAGGCCAAGAAAAAAAATTGTCTTTTTTTCCTCCTCTTTTTTGGGCATTCTGTTATTCTGGTTGAACTATCTTAGATTTATTTTATATAGTTAAAAACTAAAGAAAATGAGGTGTTGTAAAGCCTTTTCAAGCTTAGCAACCCAGATAAAATTTTGATGGATGGATTCAGTTTCATGCACACAAAAGATCTTGGCATGCTGTTCACAAAGCAAGATTGAACATTAACAGGGGCATCACAATTTAAGCCCCTGCATAACCAAGTGTGTCCAGAGTTGGGACATCTACTTTGCTCATTTATAGCAGAATAATTGGTATTGTAGATAAAAATGGCTTCTATCCATCATGAAAATTCATCCTTAAAGGGCAGTGAATCAAAGCTCATGAAAGGCCTTTCATGATCACTCTGCACAGAATTCGAAAGGCTTAAAGGATTCATTCATATTCATGGACATCAGATTTTCTAAAATGCTTGTTGATTATAGGGGACTGTCTTAGTACAGCTGAAGTGTCTCACATGAGCCAAAACAGGGTCTAAGTTCAATGCTCTCAAACAGTTCGTGTGTGTGTGTTATGCCTGAAATAAAACAACATCAAAAGGCAATGGCAAGCTACTAGGCAAAGAGCAGTGTTTTATAGGTAGTTATCAGAAGACCAGTATGAGGTCCCAGCTTGTTTTGTGGACTTCAGTTCCTCTAGGAAAGCAGTTTCTTTGTTTTACTTTACAAAGTTCTTTTGCTATGGCACTTATTTTCTAGATATGTGATTTTAGTTATGACCAATGTCACTCTGACATCAATTAAAATCGTGTTTTAGTTTGGTTTCCCTGGAAGCATATTCTGAGATAACAATTCAAGAGTAAGTGGTTTATTAGGAAGGGAATCCCAGGAAAAAACTGAGTAATGGGAGAAATAAACTGATAAAGCTTAAGTTATAAATGAAATTACCATTGGGGACAACAGGAACTCAGCCTCACTGGGAAGCCTTGGGAAATGCTGTGAAATATGTCTTTCTTACCCCACACAAGGGTAAGGAGGGTCAGAGCAGAAGGCAAATAGAGGCAGTGACAGAGTCTGCTGCAGTTGGGGCCATTGTGATGAAGCAACAGATTACACTAAAGTTCTTTGGAGACTGGAATAAATTTGGGAAGGGCAGGAGCAAATCCTGCACTTAAGAAGATAAAACAGAGGGAGCCAAAAATACATCACAGAAAAGGCAGAACATTTGATTCATTGATTTTACAGTAAGAAAGAATACTTAAGCTAATACTTGGGCTAAGTATCTAATTAAAAATTAATGTTTAAGTATCCACAGAATGGTTACTGAGCATGTACACTGGCCTGACCCTGATCCTTTATTTTTTCTTATTGACAGCTATTTGACCATATTCTTGATAGTCATTACCAGTGGACAAGCAAAGAAGAAAGAAAAAGAAGAGGTAGAGGAGGAGTGAGAATGGGAGGAAGAGAAGGAAGAAGAGCAGGAGAAGAAAGGAAGAAAGGAAAGGAAGAAGGGAGGGAAACAGGAGGAGAAGGAGTGTAGGAGAAAGAGGAGAGTGAGAGGGGTAGAAAAGGAGGGGGAGGAAGAAAAAGAGGGAGAGGAAGAGGAAGAAGAAGAAGAATACTAAGGAGGCAGAGAGTAAAAGACAATGTAAACTATGTAACATCAGAAGTTTTTGAAAATAGGTCTATGGATTAATGTTAAATTGTGATGTCATTTTTTTCTAATCTATGGAAGAAAGAAATAAAAGAATAGTGCAGTGAATTTTCAATAAAGGTAATCTACTCTGATATTATATCTTTCCAATATTTTATATTAATATTTTCTCTTTTATGCAACTGGAGTGATAGTGGATGGGTATTTTGAAAAATACTCCCTCAAAACAAAATAAAGAATTAAGAAGCTCATGTTCTCCATTGTTAAAAAGGTGCATATATTACACTGATATGAAAAACCCAGAGTTCTGGAACCATTAGCCTTATCTACCAAGGTGTTTCTTAGATCATTCTGATGAGTCAACCAATGTTAATGAGTGTATGTTACTCCTTAGCAAGGCTGCATTTAAAACAAAGACTTATTAGAGTGGATTGGAGCACAGGCTGTGGCCAGAGGCTGGGTCTATCAGTATGGCCACTTGCTGTCCATGAGAACTTTTACTGTTTATTCAAACATTTTCATTTCAATATACTCATCTGTAGAATGGACAAAATAATAACAGCACCTACCTCATAAGGTTGGTGTAAAAATAAACAAAATAACACATGTAAGGTACCTAGGAAAAGATCTACCACACACTAAATAAGCAATAAATGCTATCTGTTACAGTTAACTATAGATCTTTCTGTATGTTAATGTAGAGATGCTAAGTACAAGTAGACATTTCCCAAATTTTCTTTCTGGAATAATGTTGTCTAATTAAATTACTTGGTTTATATACAATAAGTAAAGAATTTTTTTTAAAAAATAAACTATTCAAATAGCTAAACATAATCACAGGCACCAACAACAGAGATTTATTCACTGTAGATAATAAATTTTTAAATGTTTACAATATTTTAATGCATATAAATTTACTCTTCAGATGGACTTTACTGTAAAGAATTTATATTTATATGAAAGCTTTTTTAAAGATTTTAAGGCTTGATACTAGTTCTTGGCAACTTGTTTTAACTTACATTCTTTGAGAGCATTTTTTACTATAATTGGTGTGAAAAACAACATCATTTTCTTCTTAATTAAGGCACCTTTTGGAAATTTATACTGGGGTATAGTATCTATATAAGACTATTGGGTTGGCAAAAAGTTAATTTACTTTTTCTGTAAGATGGCTCTACTAGCACGTAGTTGTCTTTAACTTCATTTGAAGCAATTTTGTTAAATTGTTTTGTGACAGCTGTCATGTCAGTGTTCATTTAAAAACAACTTATCTGCCCCAGCTGGTGTAGCTCAGTGGATTGAGTGCGGGCCTGTGAATCAAGGGATTGCGGTTCGATTCCCAGTCGGGGTACATGCCTGGGTTGCAGGCCAGTTCCTGGCAGGGGGCGCATGAGAGGCAACCAACATTGATATTTCTCTCCCTCTCTCCTTCCCTTCCCTCTAAAGATAAATAAATAAAATGTTTAAAAAAATAAAAAAATAAAAACAACTCATCAAAACTGGTGAATTTTTGTGCAGCCATTTTAAAATTGAAGATGGAAGAAAATATGCAAACTTTTTAGCACATTATGCTTTATTATTTCAAGAAAGGTAAAAATTCATCTGAAATGCCAAAAAAAAAAAAGAAAAAAAGATTTATGCAGTGTATAGAGAATGTGCTCTGACTGATTGAATGTGTCATAAGTGGTTTGTGACATTTTGTGTTGGAGATTTCTCATTGGATGATGCTCCACAGTCAGGTGTCTACCTGAAGTTAATCAAAATGAGACATTAATTGAGAACAATCAATGTTATACCACATGGGAGATAGCCGACACACTCAAAAATATTCAAATCAATAAAGTTACTGGTGAGAATGAAAAATGTGTCTTGTATTTTACAGAGAAAACTAAATGGACTTTTTCATCAACACGATGTGTCATAGCAACTGCATTGTAAAATAATAAAATGAAGGAGGTCATTTTATAGTTTTAGGTTTTTTTCCTATAGTTTCAATAGTATTTTACTAGACAAGATAGTAGGAGGGTCAGAATTTAGAAGATATCAATGGTTTTATTATATCATGAGTATAAATTTTGGACCAGAGCCTATGAGAGACATAGCATAAGACAGAATCTTCACAGAGAGAAAAATGAAACTGCACAGATAGGCTAATTCTGCTCTTCCTGGTAGAGTTCTTTTCAAACATGAAAGCACCCTGATAGAAAAAGAAAGAGAAGTTTTTTTCTGAACTCTGCACCTGAGTCAATAAATGCTGACTCTTTTCTCATTACCTTATGGGAATCTTGGCCAGGATAGCAGAAAGAGGGTTGTGACGAGGCAGACAAAAGAGTTTAAGATACATTAGCTTTTTATCTCCTAATGGATAGATTAAAATCTGATTTTTATTTCAAGCAAAATCTTATTAGCTGAGCTCAGCAGAACTCCTAAGAGACAGCTACTGGCCATCCCTAATCACTTCTCAAGTGGTCACTTGGCTGGACTTTTACAGGTCAGCTGGTTTCCAGACTTGCTCAATGCAGTGGCAAGAACAGTGGAGAAAACTACCCAATGGTTAGGTTGTCTTTTTTCTGTGATGTCTTTACATTCAATGAAGCCACAAGCAGCTGCTTATGGATACCTATTATAATCCATTGAAAAGATGTAGTTCACAATTATGGTTTCCAAAGTGACATTTTCCAAGTCAACAAAATATATATTTGTTCTTAGACCTGTCTGGAAGTTTGGAAACTTATTTGGATACTTCCCAAGTGCCCCTTTCTTCACTGTAGGAGTTAAATTGATAGCATCTAGGCATCTACTATGGGTTCCTAATTCTGAGTCCAGGTGGTTATACATATTTAATTCAAGATAACTACCAAATTTACTGGGAAAACCATGTTTTTTTAGCTTATTTAATCCCTACTATGTGCAAAAGATCCAAATTGGAGTCTGAGAAGAGTGCCAATGAAATGCAATGCACCACCCATACACATAGAAACAAATGTACCCACATAACATGAATATTTGATTAAATAAATCTACCCTGGAAAGTAGATTTACAGATTTTGAGAAATGGTGATTAAAACTGAGGCTTGCAAAAATGGCAGTACTTAATGTTGGAGGAAATCCTCCCTAAGATAAAAATGCTAAATGTGCATTTTTAAAAAGATGATCTGGTAAAATGTAACTTGTAGAACTCAGCAGTTTCAGCCAGACTGAATATTGATGTAGACTAAAAATCAGAAAATTAGAGGTGAATATAATTTTCTCTGAGTTTATAGGGTTACCTTAGAGTCACCAAATATGTGTGAAGCACAGAGTAACACAACAAAGCTGATTGCAAGATTGAATTTGTAGATACAGCATCTCTGTATCAGCAGATTCCTCACCAAATCTAAAATGCCCAGGTTGGTGATGCAGGTGACGATCAAAGCATAGTCACATGAGACAGCATCTCTCTCTCTTTTTTGTATGCCACGCTGACATTAATTTCAGCATGTTAGAAAGTTTCAACAACAAAATAGCTGCTAAGCACAGACTAATTTGGAGAAAAACAAAAATAAAAGCTTTTGCAGAGCCAGCTCCTCCCCTGTGGCAGGAACCAGGGCAGAGTCCAGGGAGGACTCTTCGGGGCAGGTGGGGTGGGGTCATGGTAAGGTCAGCAGATGAGGGACCGCCTGCCCGGGGCCTGATCTAGAGCTGTGTATTATTCCACTGGCTCTCCCACTCCAGGCAGAAGTTGTTTTGCCACCTGTTTGACTTTCTCCTTTTATATTCTTTAATTGTTACAGTTGCCCTTTCTCCATGTCATGATTAAGTTTCAAAATTAAATAAATACTATTGTTTCTATTGTAAAAAACATAAAAATAAATAAAAATAAAACCTTGCCATTTTCTCACTGCCTCACAGTAGGGGAGGAAGAAAAGCAGACTCCACAAGCTCCCTTCACTTTCTGTTATAGGTGATGCAGACTGGACCAGAGATGCCAGTCTGGTCCTGCTCCTCTCTCACCTCACTTCCTGCTGCTCCTGCACATGCTCCCTATGTCTCTGCTTAGTAGAACAGAGTTCTTGCTATAGTTGTTTATCCTTGGCTACTTAATATAGCTGCTTCTTTATATCATATGTCTACTAATTTTCTAAATCCAGCTTATCCATTTTATTTTGGGGCAAGCTTTTCCTCATCACTCCAAGGCAGCTTCCATGGTACCCACCTCCTGCTTTGTGCTGTGATCATGCCCAGGACAAACCAGTAGGGCTTCCCTAATGGGCTACTTTCATGTCTGTTTCCATTATTAGACAAGGGGGTACTAGAAGACAGATCATAATGCATTGAACTATCTGGTCCCCTTTGCTTAGTAGGCTCAAAAGATGTTTACTGAAGAAAGCAGGCTAAAGAAAACAGTGATTTGAAATACTGGCACCAAGTATCTTGAGGTATTTCAAGATTTATTAGCTCTGGTATTGTTTTGTTATTTTTTCCCAGTTAATGGAGAATACAGTTGTTTCTGACACATCTTACAATGCATAAGTTGTGATTGCTGGAATGAATTGAGCAGAGAATGGAGAGAAGAGATGACATCTCAGCTGCCCATTCTTTTGCCCTCACCTGCAACACCAAACTTGAGGCTTTTTACATTCAATGAGAAATCAGAACAGCAGATCTATAAACTCTGTTATGCATTCAGCTTCCCTGTGTGGCTGAACTTCATGCCTATTGGAGGATTATAAAGTAGCAACTGGAAAACCTATAAATTCAGAGTGAATTTTATTCACCTGTAATTTTCTGATTGGCAATCTACATCACAGTACTCTTTGTTCAAAACTGCTGAGTTCTACAAATTGTATTTTCACATTTATTTAAGAAGTCTGATTTGCGTGTTTTCTCAGAACATAGCAATCTGTAAAATCTAGTTGTCTTGATATAAACATAAACTAAATGCATAATTATTTGCTGAAGCAAATAAATCAAATACTAATAAATATAGAGATAGGAAACTATAGCTTATGACTCTATTGGATATCCCATTGGACCATGGAATTTCTTCTAAAATTTAGCCATTACAAAGGCAATTTCCCAACTTTACCAGAAGATATTTAGGAAAGTCCCAGTAGTAAATGAACTGAGAGCAAACAGAATAAAGTTTCTAAAGTAATAATGGTAAAACTGGGGATTGCATTACCTATCCAGGGTTCAGCATTGAGTGGTTCTAAAAACCATTAAAAATAGGTTTTATTAGCAAACACTTAACAATGCAAACCGTGAAAATAATTTAAAATAGTAAAATTGTACTCTAGGCTCAGTAGTCATAAATATAGGATAAACAATTACCTAAGTGCCTCCATGATGCCATAAATGACGGAGATAGTGCACAATCTCCCACACAAAACACCAACAGGTAAACCTGGAAAACATACTCTAGTTAAAGTGGAAACAAGGATGAAGGCCCTCCATCCCTTTCTCTCCTTTGCATGTGTGATGGATTCAGAGACCTTAGGACTTTGTTAGATCAAAACTGTGGCCAAAAATTAGTCCAGCTTATCAACCAAAATTAAACATTTAAATTTTTCTTACCTTGTTTTTAAAACTATTTTTACAAAAATAGATACATGTGACTAAAAAATTCAAAAAGTACAAAAGGAAGTAGAAATTTCTGGCTTGAAGATGACAGCATGAAGTTGCCATATACCCTCACTCTCTTCACAAATCACTCCCCCAAAAAAGGAAAAATGAAAGGGAAAAACAGAAAAGCCATGTCCATATTAGATAGTTAGAGGTAATTGGAATGTTGTATAAGAACGGATGGAAAGGCATCAAAGGCAGGAAAGAGACTCAGTGTGAGTCGCATCCCTTCTGTGTTCAGAGCTGCAACGATACGCTCCTTGGAGGAGCAGTTACTACTCACTCCTGTATTCTTCTAGACATAATTCACATTTTTTTCTGTAATCACCCAAATGGTAGACATTATACATGCAGTTCTGCGCTTTGGTATTTTTAAAGATTATCTTTCCATATCAGTTCAAAAAGATCTGCTGTTGTTTTTTTAATGAATGTGTAGTATTTTATTGAATGGTGACCCATAATTTATTAACTGACTGGTCTTGTTAATAGACATGTATGTTGTTCATATTTTGCAGCTACAAGTAATGCTCCAAGGAATGAAGCTGTATATCCACCTGGTGGCACATGCATTCCTATACAATAAACTTCTGGAATGTGAATTGTTATTTCAAAGGCTATAAACTTTTTTAATTTTCATACATTTTTAAAGTCACTTTGCCACTTTTACTGGTGATGAAAGATACTAACATTTCACAATGATACCAATAAAGTGTGTTTTGAAACTATATGATCTCTCCTAGTCTATTAATTTCTAAGTCTAAGTCTATTAATGTCAAAGTTTAATTTGCAGCTTTCCACTGTAAGTAAAGTTAACATTTTTACTATATTTGGAACTTTTAAGTGAACCTCCATTATATAATTTGTTCATTTTTACTATTGGGTTGTGGTTGTTTCTTAATTCATTGGCAGAAATCTTTGTATGTTAAGGTAAATTTTCTGAGATACAAGCCACAAATACTTTTTTACAAGTTTATTGTTTCACTTTTGACTTTGTGTAGGGTAAGTGGAGGCTGTCTGGCTTCCTCACCCAGGTAACTAAGGGGAGCAGTGTTCCCATAACCTTGGAGGGGCCTGATAACCAGTGTTCTCATAGCCTTGAGACTGGGTCTGATAAACTGCTCCCATTACATGAAGTGGGGTTGCATGCACAGAACTATGTTGTGTTATGTAATGTTCTGGCAGTTTTCTGGCTACTCCTCTAGCACTTAAACAGGTAGGGACTCCCTGCTGGGGGCTATGATGATGTTAGATATGCAAGGGGACAGGTGCCATAATGGATGCCATGCTGGGGAGCAAGGGCCATGACATGAGGCATGCAGATAGACATGCAGCTTAGAGCATGCATGGCTTGCCCACCCATGAATAAAGGCATGCCATACATTCCAATGGCTCCATGAATATTTTTCTGTCTGCACAAATACCATGAACTTGCCTGGCCTTGAAGGGTGACAACATACTTTGTATATAGTGCTTTTGGACAGATTAAGGAAAAAATTATGTAGTTTAGTTTACCAACTTTTTCAAATGCTCTTTACATACTTATCACATTAAAGAGACTTGGCTGCCTGAAAATTACATAAAATGTTTTATGTGTATGCTAGTGTGATGATCTGTTTTTATTTGCTATAACTTTTTTTCTCAATCTGGAGTTAGCTTCATTTTAAAGTTAAGGTATAGAGTTTAAGGTATCTATATGTTTTTTTTCTAAAAGGCTATTAAGCTGTTCCAATATATGTGTTGAATAAATCTTCCTCTCACCACTCCAGACTTGAAATGTTATTTTCATTACAGATTTAATTGCTATGTGTGTATGAATATTTCTGGATTTCTACTATCCATTTCTTATTCATATGTCAGCATTGTACTATTTCAGTTACTATGGTTGTATAACATGCTTCAATATTTACTGTCTCCAGTTCTCTCTCTTTATTCTCCTTATATATCTTGAAAATATTCAAGATAATTTGTGCTTGCTTGTTTTCCATCTGACATTATAGTGCATTTATCTTGTTATAAATAGAACACTACTGATATTTTTACCTGGATTGCCTTCAATTTATAGCTAACTGAAGAGTGCTTAATATCATTATGATATTAAGAACTTTTTTCCCATTTTGCAATCTCTTAGGGGAACCATTTTGCACTATTGGTGAGAATACAGACTGGTACAACCACTGTGGAAAACGGCATGAAGATACCTCAAAAAATTAAAAATAGATCTACTTTTTGACCCAGCAATCCCATTTCTGGGAATATATCCAAAACAATCCAAAACAGTAATTCAAAAGAACATAAGCACCTCTGTGTTCATTGGAACATTATTTACAGTCACTAAGATATGGAAGCAGCCCAGTGTCCATCAGTAGCTGAGTGGTAAAACAACTGTGGGACACTTACACAATGGACTACCACTGGGCCATAAAAAGGAAGAAAAATTTTACCCTTTGTGACAGCATAGATGGACCTGGAGAACATTATGCGAAGTGAAATAAGCCAGTCAGAGAAAGACAAATACCAGATAATTTCACTCATATGTGGAATTTAATGAACAAACTGAACTAACAAGCACATTAGAGAATGATTCATAGATAATAGTATGATAGCTATGGGGAGGAGGTTAGGGGGTAGAGGGATGGAACAAAAAGGAGAATGGACTCATGGATGTGGGCAACAGTGTGGTGATTAAAGGAGGAAGGGGAGTGTAAGGTGGTTAAATACTAATACAAAAATACAATAAAATTTAACAAATATTTCCTAGATTGTGCATATTTTTATTTAATTTATTTATATAATTTTGGGCATTGTTACTCTATATGGTATCTCTTACTCCATTACTTCTGATTAGTTGAATGCATAAAGGCTACTGGTTTGGGTGTATTACTTTTGTGCACAGATACTCTTTAAATTCTTAAATTGTTTGTGGTAGTATTTAATTAAATTCTTTCCATTTTTTCATATAAATATCTGTACACCATGATTTTATTTTTTGGTTTCTTGCTATAATCTTTATTTATTTTGTTTAATTATATTGGTTTGTATTTCTAGAGCAACATTAAGTGATAATGGTGTTAACAACACTCTTATTTTATGTCCAACATTAATATAAATGCTTTTTAGTGTTTCCCTAATAAGCCTATACTGACTTTGGATTGTGATTATTTATATTTTAGAGCATTATTTTATTCCTACTTTATTATTTTTTTAACCAAGAGTACAGTTTGATTCTTATTAAAAGTTTTTCTAGCATACATAATGATGGATGGTCACATGGTCTTTTTACATAGTGAATAATATTTATAAATTTCCCAATACTGATACCTTCTTGCATTTTTGTATTGAATGTCATCTGGCTAATCTCTCTTATTTTTTGATGTACTGCTGCCTTTGCATACAGTATTTATTGGGCTTTTTGTATCACTTTTCATTATGAAATTGATCTGGAGTTTTTTTGTTTTTAATTGTACTAACTTTGTCAGGTTTTGGAAGCAATGTTACGTATTTTCAAAGCAAGAGAGAAGTTTGCATTTTTTCTGTGTTTTAGACAAATTTGAAACAATAAAAGTCAGAATTGTCTGTTGTAGTTAAAGTCTCCTGGGAAACTATGCGTGCTTGATGTGTTTTCAGGAAGGCAGCTCTTTGAAGTATTTTGTCCCCATGGCAATTGGATTGCTTAGTCTATCTTTTCTGGAATTGACTCTGGTCAAATTTTGCTCAGCCATGACCACTGAAAATTGTTCAGAAAATTTGTCTAGCTATAGAAAAATCATATTTTTTGAAGCATGTTGACAGCAATTTGGTCAATTTTGTTGTTGTTGTTGAGCTTTTATAGACTTAGAGATATAAAAAATGTAAATTTAAAACATAAACCACAGAGTTTCTAAAACAAGTATTAGAGTGTATTTTGACTGTGGGTGTTGTGCTGCCTTCCAGTCATGGAAATTGACTGGAAACTTGAGTGATAGGAAAGGGCAGGGAAGCTTTCCAGTGATTGTAGAAAGCCTTTAAGATGCTGCATAGCTCACAAAAATAGAGTCACAAAAATAGACATGTTTGTGAGAAAGTTGCTTGGCAGAAACCAATCTCCCCACCATTTACTATTCTGGAACTCAGCCTCTCACCCTTGGAGAGCACTTATTTCTGTATCTTCTTTGCAAAGATTTGTTACATCCTTGTGCATGTAGAAAACTGACCATCCATAGACATAGTTGCCTCTGCTTATCATCTCAGCTCATGGGTTCATACATGCAGTGTCAATTTTTAATGTTATTCAAAATATGTTGTGTCACAGAGACCTAAAACTGAGAATTAATTAGGCAAGGGGAAGGAAAGGAAGAAAGGAACAAATAAATCATTTTTAATCACTTACTATGTATATGACCTGATAAAAACCCTACAACATTATGTCATTTAACTTTACCACTGCAATTTCACAAAGAACTAACTGTGGTTCATTGAATTTAAATGACATTTTAAAAATCACATAATGAATGCACATCTGAGTTTTAATATGAACTTATGTTCTTTATACTACACTATCCAAAAACTCAAATGACAAAATGAAGATTAGCAAAGAAATAAAAGTAGCCTTGGTAGAATAGAATATTACCGAAACCAAGTAAAGAGGTTAAGAAATTTCCATAGACAGCAAAAGCTGAGGTCACTACAATTTTATATGTAGCCAGATATTTTAATTCCTTTTTCCTCAAGTCTTTTAACACATCATGCAAAAATAATATTTTATTAGTCTATTCTTAAGATGTCAGACATATTAAAAAGAAAGAAGAAGACAAATTATGTCTTTTCTCTTAGCAAGTTTCTGGTCATAGAGGTAATTTTCCAAGTAGGCAGATAATTCCTGAATGTGAAGGCTGCTATTTTGGTCTTGCTGCCCCCCACGAGAGATTCAGACACCTTTCAGAAGTAATTCTTGTGAAAAGATTGACTTTATAGGGGTGTACAATAGGCATTTAACTTAGGAACTAAATTTCCACATGAAAACAACTCCCACTACTACCACACTAACTGGAGCTCACTGCTTGCTAGATTAGAAGAAAATTGATATTTCAGCTTTCTCATTAATTCATACATACAAGTCAGTGATTTTCTTAGAACTTGAACTTTATTCTATTAGCCCAAATATGTGTTTTCAAAGAAGTTTTATGGAAAACACTATTCCCTTAGGGTGAACTTGCAAATGACATCTCTAAAATTAAAAATGTGTTTAAGAAATGTTGGATACTACATTCATCTCCTGGTGATTTGCAATGCACATTTAGATATTAAGGTTCTGAGAAGTCCTACAGCAAAGAAAATGATGCACTTTGTTTAATCCAGCATTTTCAAAATAATATTTGACCAACAGTATTTCTTTTTATTTATGGAACACTATAAATCTCACGCTATTATATGAGGTCTGTCTGGGAAAAGTCCAGCTATTGTAATATAACAAGGACAGTTTGTGCAATATCAATGTAACCTGGCAACCAAGGAGAATAGACTGGAATGGCCATGCATGAACAATGACAACTCCACTGTACTAGTCAGTAGGGGACAGTAGACGCCATTGTGTAAGCACGTGTACTGTGTGGCCATCACATTCAAAATGACTGAGTGGTAGAGCAATGAATCTGCAGCAAATTTTGTGTTAAGCTTGAACATTCCTCTGTGGAAACTATCAGGATGATTCAGAAGTTTTGGGGGGATGATGTAATGAATGCAGTGCAAATAAAAGTGTTGTACAAACGCTTCAGATAGTTGAGAATCTGTTGAACGTGATACACATTCTGGAAGGCCTGCAACAAGCTGAACACCTGAGAATGTTGAACAAGTACAGGCTGCAATCAACAAAGATTGCCTACTGGGAGTGTAAGAACTGGAAGCTGATCTGGGGATTCCAAAACTACTGGCTTTTCTGAAAACTAAAATCACCTCTGAAAGAGAAGAGATTTCAGATCATCAATGAGATTCAGAAAAACACAATGGGGCACCTGATGGCAATCCAACAAAAGAAATTGCAGAGTGTTTTGAACAGTAGAAGAGACGCTGGGAGAGATTGCAGTGTGAGGTTCCAAGGTGCCTATTTTGAAGGGGCCTGAGGTATCATTGTCCTATGTACAATGTTTCTTGTATCTTATATCTTCTTCAATAAATGTCTCTATTGTTGTACATGGCTGGATACTTTCTGAACAGACCACATTGTACATTCTATATATATACTTTATTGTTTCTAAATTGGGATTGGCAAACTAGAACACACAAACCAAGTACACCCACAGCACCCTTTTGTAAACCACAGAGAACAAGGTGCAACAAGGGCTTTACGTAACTTTCAAATCCTACAATATCTTCTCAGAGAAAGTTTGCCTATCCCTGTTACTCTGAACCAAAATAACACAATTTAAGTAAATAAAAATGTCATTTATTACAAATTATAAAAAAGAATGAGGTAATAATTCATTTTTTATTTTAAAATTACTCCTTTAAATAACTAAAAATTGAAGTATCAAATACAAAATAAAAATGAAAAGATTAGAGGGTACAGGCAGTGCACAGAGGGTTTAAACTCTCAAATTTAGAGTCTATATCAGGAGGCAACATTTCGTGGACTAAAATAAAAGTTAGCTTCAATTTATTCAGAAATAACTTTGATGCTATACTAACTGGATAATTTCTATGCCCATAGAATCACTTACCCTCTCTATAGTCTCTTATTATCAAATAAGCAGACTGAACTCACTGTCTCTTCATTTAAGGAGAGAGTTTTAAAATTACTTTGTAATTTAAATACTTAAATCTTACAAATTCCAACTCTGTTCCACATTAACTGGATTATGTAAAAAAATCACTACACCTGGTAAACTTTTTCAAAACACACCTCTCAGTGAGATTCTGCCTCTTGAGATTCAATTTTTTTTGACAAATAATTATTTATTTTTTTTCTTTACATTTTTTAAATTTATTTTAATTGTTGTTCTTGTACAGTTTTCTGTCTTTTGCTCCCATTCCAGCCCACCGCCCCAGCCCTCCCCACCCCCCTACCATTTCCACCCCCACTAGTTTTTGTCCATGTGACCTTTATACTTGTTGCTCCAAACTCTTCCCCTTTCCCCCTGAAATTCCCTCCCCTCTCCCCTCTGGTGACTATCAACCCCTTCTCAATTTCAGTGTCTTTGGTTATATTGTGCTTGTTTGTTTGTTCTGTTGATTAGGTTCCTGTTAAAGGTGAGATCATATGGTATTTGTCCTTCACTGCCTGGTTTAGTTCACTTAGCATAATGCTCTCCAGCTCCATCCATGCTGTTGCGAAGGGTAGGAGCTCCTTCTTTCTTTCTGCTGCATAGAATTCCATTGTGTAAATGTACCAAAGTTTCTTGATCCATTCATTTACTGATGGGCACCTAGGTTACTTCCAACACTTGGCTGTTGTAAATTGTGCTGCTATGAACATTGGGGTACATAGATTCTTTTGGATTGGTGTTTCAGGGTTCTTGGGATATAATCCTAGCAGTGGAATTGCTGGGTCAAAAGGTAGATCCATTTTTAGTTTTCATAGAAAATTCCATACTGCTTTCCATAGTGGTTGTACCAGTCTGCAATCCCACCAACAGTGCACTAGGGTGCCCTTTTCTCCACAACCTCTCCAACACTTGTTGTTTGTTGCTTTATTTATGATGGCCATTCTGACAGGTGTGAAGTGGTATCTCATTGTGGTTTTAATTTGCATCTCTCTGATAGCTAGCTATATTGAGCATCTTTTCATGTGTTTCTGGGTCTTCTGTATGTCCTCCTTGGAGAAGTGTCTGTTCAAGTCCTTTGCCCATTTTTTAATTGGGTTGCTTGTCTTCTTAGATTGGAGTCATGTAAGTTCTTTATATATTTTGGAGACTAAACCCTTGTCTGAGCTATCATTGGCGAATATATTTTCCCATACAGTTGGTTCTCTTTTTATTTTAATACTGTTTTCTTTAGCCGTGCAGAAGCTTTTTATTTTGATAAGATCCCATTTGTTTATTCTTTCCTTTATGTCCCTTGCTTTAGGGGACATATCAGTAAAAATGTTGCTGCATGAAATGTCTGAAAATTTCTTGCCTATGTTCTCCTCTAGGACTTTAATGGTGTCACGGCTTATATTTAAATCTTTTATCCACCTTGAGTTTTTTTGTGTATGGTGTAAGCTGGTGCTCAAGTTTCATTTTTTTGCATGTAGCTGTCCAGTTCTCCCAACACCACTTGTTGAAGAGACTATTTTTACTCCATTTTATGTTGCTGCCTCCTTTGTCAAATATTAATTGACCATAGAGAATTGGGTTTACTTCTGGGCTCTCTGTTCTATTCCACTGGTCCAGGTGCCTGTTTTTGTGCCAGTACCAGGCTGTTTTGATTACAGTGGCCTTGTAATACAGTCTGGTGTCAGGTATTGTGATCCCTCCTACTTTGCTGTTCTTTCTCAAAATTGCAGCAGCTATTTGAGGTCGCTTATAACTCCATATAAATTTTGGAAGTGTTTGTTCTATATCTGTGAAATATGTCATTGGTAATTTGATAGGTATTGCATTGAATCTGTAAATTGCTTTGGGTAGTATGGACATTTTGATGATGTTAATTCTTCCAATTCACAAACACGGTATACATTTCCATTTGTTTGTGTCTCCCTTAATTTCTTTCTTCAGTGTTGTGTAGTTTTCTGAGTATAGATACTTTACTTCCTTGGTTAGGTTTATTCCTAGGTATTTTATTTTTCTATTTACTATATCAAATGGGATTTTTTCCTTGACTTCTGCTTCTGTTCTTTCATCGTTGGTATACAAAAATGCCTTTGATTTCTGAATATTGACTTTGTATCCTGCTGTTTGGCCAAATTCATTTATTAGGTCAAGCAGCTTTTTGGCCAAGTCTATAGGATTTTCTATGTACACTATCATGTCATCTGCAAATAATGATAGCTTTGTTTCCTCCTTTCCAATTTGGATGCCTTTTATTTCCTTTTCTTGTCTAATTGCTGTGGCTAAGACTTCCAATGCTATATTGAATAAAAGTGGTGAAAGTGGACAACCTTGTCTTGTTCCTCATCTTAGTGGAAAAGATTTTAATTTTTGCCCATTGAGTATGATGTTGGCCATAGGTCTCTCATATATGGCCTTGATTATGTTGAGGAATGCTCCCTCTATTCCCACTTTGCTGAGTGTTTTTATCATAAATGGGTGCTATACCTTATCAAATGCTTTTTCCGCATCTATTGATATGATCATGTGATTTTTGTCTTTGCTTTTATTTATGTGATATATTACATTTACTGATTTGCGAATGTTGAACCAACCTTGCATCCCTGGGATGAATCCCACTTAGTCATGGTGTATGATCTTTTTAATGTATTGTTGAATGCGGTTTGCCAATATTTTGTTGAGAATTTTAGCATCTATGTTCATCAGCGATATTGGCCTAAAGTTTTCTTTGTTTGTTGTGTCTTTATCTGGTTGGGGGATTAGGATGATGCTGGCTTCATAAAAAGAGTTTGGGAGTTTTCCATCTTCTTGGAATTTTTGTAATAGTCTATGAATGATAGGGGTTAGCTCTTCCTTGAATGCTTTGTAAAATTCTCCTGTGAAACCATCTGGTCCCGGGCTTTTGTGTGTTGGGAGTTTCTTGATTACAGCTTCTATTTCCTCTGCTGTTATTCATCTGTTCAGGCTTTCTGCTTCTTCCTCGTTGAGTTTTGGGAGATTATATTTTTCTAGAAACTTGTCCATTTCACCTAGGTTTTCAAATTTCTTGGCATATATTTCTTCATAGTAATTTCTTACAATCCTTTGTATTTCTGTGGTGTCAGTTGTAATCTCTCCTCTTTCATTTCTGATTGTGTTTATTTGGGTCCTCTCTCTTTTTTTCTTGATGAGCCTGCTTAAAGGCTTGTCAATTTTGTTAATCTTTCCAAAGAACCAGCTCCCGGATTCATTGATCCTTAGAATTGTGCTTTTAGTCTCTATGTCATTTAGTTCTGCTCTGATCTTGGTTATTTCCTTCCTTCTACTTGCTCTGGGCTGTCTTTGTTGTTGTTCCTCAAGTTCTTGTAGGTGTAGGGTTAAGTTGTTTGTTTGAAATATTTCAATCTTTTTTAGGTAGGCCTGTATCGCTATGAATTTCCCTCTGAGTACTGCCTTCGTTGTGTCCCATAAGTTTTGGGTCATTGTGAGTTCATTTTCATTTGTTTCTAGAAACTTTTTGATTTCCTCCCTAATTTCATTCTTGACCCATTCATTGTTTAATAACATGCTATTCAATCTCCTTGATTTTGAGGATTTTTGGTTTTTCCCATCAGGGTTGGTTTCTAGTTTCAGTCCCTTGTGGTTGGAGAAAATGCTTGGTATGATTTCAATTTTCTAGAATTTGTTGAGGCTTGTTTTGTGTCCTATCATGTGGTCTATCTTTCAAAATGTTACATGTGTATTAGAAAAGAATGTGTATTTAGTTTCTTTGGGATGAAGGGCTCTATATATATCAGTTAATCCCATGTCATCCAGAATGTTGTTCAATGCCACAATATCTTTGTTGATATTTTGTTTGGAAGATCTGTCCATTTTTGACAATGGGGTGCTAAAATGCCCTACTATAACTGTATTGCTGTCAATATCTTTCTTGAAGTCCTCTAAGATATTTTTTTATATATTTAGGTGCTCCTATGTTGGGTGCATATATATTTACAATGCTTATGTCTTCTTGCTGAATTCTTCCCTTGAGTATTATGAAGTGACCTTCTGGATCTCTCTTTATGGCCCTTCTTTGGAAGTCTATTTTGTCTGATATGAGTATTGCTACCCTGGCTTTTTTTTCCATCCATTTACTTGGAAAATTTGTTTCCAGCCCTTCACTTTGAGTCTGTGTAGGTCTTTTGCCCTGAGGTGGTCTCTTGTAGGCAGCATATGTGTGGGTCATATTTTCTTATCCATTTGGCTATTCTATGCCTTTTGATTGGAGCATTTAATCCATTTACATTTAATGTAATTATTGATAGGTACTGATTCATTGCCATTTTCGTACCTATGTTTTTCTCTCTCTCTCTCCCTTTTCCTTTCTTTCCTTAAAACAGTGCCTTCAGCATCTCTTGCAGAACTGGTTTGGTAGAGGTGTATTCTTTTAGACTTCTTTTGTCTGGCAAGCTCCTTATTTGGCCTTCTATCTTGATTGAAAGCCTTGAGGGTAAAGTAGTCTTGGTTGCAGGCCTTTGTTTCTCATTACTTAGAATATTTCTTGCCATTCTCTTCAGGCTTGGAGCATTTCCATTGAGAAGTCAGCTGCCAGCCTTATTGGAGCCCTCTTGTATGTTACTTCCTTTTTCTCCCTTGCTGCCTTTAAGATTCTCTCTTTGTCTTGGAATTTTGCCATTTTAATTATGGTGTGTCTTGAAGTGGGCTTCTTTGGGTTCCTCTTGATTGGGACTCTCTGTGTTTTTGAGATTCAAATTTTGTAGTTGCGAGGTAAGTTCTCTATGTAAAATTTGATGGATATTCCAGAATTTTTTTTTTTTTTTGCTTTTTCCCCTCTTCTTCTCTTGTTATGCTATGCAACAAACCACTCAAAAACTTAGTGGCTTAAAACTATACTACAATATGTTTATATATTAATATCACCTTTGGTCCTGTGGGTTGATGGGGCTCAATCTGGTGGCTCTCGCTTTGGGACTTTCACCCAGTTATAATCATACATATGGCACATTTAGGATGAAGTCATTTGAAGGTTTGATTGGGTCACATGTCCTGATGACTCACTCACATAGCTGGCAGTTGATTGGGAGCTATTGACTGGGTGCTCATCTGGGACTGTCAAATTGTCAACTGGAATGCCAACAAGTGGTCTCTCCACATGATTTGAGCTTCTCACAGCATGAAAGCTGAGTCTAGAGAGAGAGTGAATAAAAGACCCAGGTGAAATCCTCAAGAGATCTGGCCTCAGAAGTTCATATCATTATTTCCATAGCATTCTATTGGTCAAGCAAGTCACTAAGGCTAACTTTGTCTCAAGAGTAGATAAATCAAGTTCCACTTCTTGATGTGGTGTGAAATATGAGCAGTATGGAATTGGTATCCATTATCTTTAGAGCTCTACCTACCAAACATGATGGATAGTTGATATCTACTCATCAAAGAATGTCCAGCATTCTATTCCAAGCCTATGGCAAATTAAGAGATTGCACTTTCTTCTTTTAATTTCTCATTGACAAGGCATTAATGTTACTCATTGTTTCCAGTGGAAAAGTAATAACTACAAACTTGGATGTACTCTGATTTCCTTTTAAGAGGAGTTACATTTAGGGTAGCCCAACGGTGCTTTTGCTTTATTATTCTGTGGCAATTTCTTTTCAAGTGACTCAATTTCTTTTATGTAACCTTATCAGTCACAGCCTGTATGATATGATATACTATTTCCTTAATTCAAAATTGACACAATTCTGCAAATCCATGCAGTACATGCAGCAAGATAGAGTACTTATTGGGGAGGTTTCATGGCTTATTTGTTTATATAGTTAAATAAAAGCAATAATTGGACAGTCTCATTGCTTAAAAACAGTCCTGAAAGCAACTGATCTGTTTAAATGTTTTTCTACTTATTTAACCAGCTTGTATAGTATATTTGCCCCTTAATATTTTGCTGTAAATGTATGTGTTTATATATATAAAATATATATTTATATACACTTACATATATTTATATATATCATATATGTATACATATATGTATGAATATATACATATGCATATGTGTACATATTCATATAAATATATATATTCAAATAGGTCTTGCTGTTTGGGCATATTACAATGAGTTAATTAGGGGAGAAAGAGGCCAATTTAGTCAATGCTTTACATTTAAGGAGGGTCTTAAATTTAGAACTAAAAATTTTCGCAAAAGAAGTAACACTTGTACTCAGAGAGGTACCCTAGCATCAACAAAAAATACATTCATCACACAATTTAGACCCTAATTCACAATCTAACCACTATAGAAACTTGTAGTACATGACAAATTTTTTAACAATAACTGAATTTTACTACTCTCTTGTAAATAGCATCAATACATTGTAATGAATTTGTGTGTATGTGTTAAATTTCTTGAGTTTTATTTTCAATATAAACACATTATACTTACCACAATTTTTGCACTTTGTTTTTAAATTTTTAGATTTTGCTTGATATACATGGCACCTCACAACATGGTAGATAAAGCCTTCTCTTGGCTTCAGGAAACCGTATACCTCCCTCACCTGCATTTTCTGGAGTCAGGAAGGGGGTGTGAGTGGTACTCTGTTTACTCAGTTTGGATAGGAAAAAATGTTATCATAGCAATAGATGCATAAAATTCATTTGTGGGAGAAGGCTAACTCTTCTGTAAAAAGCTTTTGATATGGTGCTATAGTATAAAAGTCAGCTTTGGACTAGCTTCTACATTAACATAACAAAGAAAAGAGAACTTTCATAATTTTGTGTGAAGTAGCAGGGTTGCTGAGTAGTGAGTGTGGGGGTCTTCAATGATGGAGAAGACCCCAACATTTATTACATTGTTTCCTCTATAAATTGTTGTTAAGTTACTTGCTTCAGTAAATTCCACATTGCCCAGAAATGCTTTTGTGTGGTGGGGTTTTGTTTTGTTCTGTTTGTTTGTTTGTTTTTTGAGAATCTCAGAAAAGAATAAGGAAATGACAGACTATTTAGACTACACAAAGGAAAAATATAATGGAGTAAAGGCTGGTAATGAAGAGCCCCAGCAGAGCAGAAAATGGACAGACTATATTCCAGGCTGCCCTAGCAAGGGCAGGGAGCTTGATAACTATAGGCATGAGTCATGCATGGTTCAGCTGAGCCAAAGGAGCCTTCAACTACTGGGGAAAGTAACCTGGGTTTTATCTTTGCCCTACCAATGCCAGGGAGCTCAGTCCCATTTTCCTATCGAGAGACACAAACAGCTGTGGCCTTAGAACTGGTTTTTACACTATGACCATAAACAAAAGTCAACTAACTCTTTTGTTATCACAAAGAATTTATTTAATGAAAAGGAAGGATTGTAATCCAGTACATGCAGACAGGAGTTGCATGCAAGAAGAGAGAGCATGAAGAAGCAGGAAATTCTGTTCTGAGGAGAAAAGGAAGTTAATGGGAGGGACTGATAACCATAGAGTTCTATTGTAAACATAGAGTATTTCTTGCAGGGTTTAGTGACCTATATTGGGTGTGAGAGTTCCTTCCAGAGGTCCTCCCAATTCCTGTCTTAGTTAAGGTCTCTGTCATAAATTTTGACAGTACCAGACAGGAGCCCATAGCTTGGCTCTTCAGCGTGGTAGCAGTGTGACATTGGCAAAACTTTTAACTCTCAGTGCTTCAGTTTCCCTCAGTGTGCATTGGGGTTCATGATAACTTAAAATGTTTCTCTGAGGCTTAAACAATATAGTGCATAAAACATTACTGACAGAGATACACATCTAGTAAGTGCTAGGTAAACAACAGCTATCATTTTTTTTTTTTTTTTACTGATAGCAGTACAACAACAATGAAAGATGTTCAGACTTTGGCTAAGAACACTACAGGAGAACCATTTCCTTCAAAGGAACATTGTGCTCTGGCAGCTCTACATTTGGTTGGAACTTGGCAGTAACAATTCAGAGCAGAAATAGCTAAGGCAATAGACACATGCTTTATGAGTTTTCAAAACTGAACTCTGAGGCTTGGAGATACCAAGTCTTCTGGAATGAGAACACAGGCTCTGGATCAAAAGCAAAAGTTAAGACACCAATTAGTAAGGACCAACATGGAGCAGGGACCAGTGGAGCCTCATAACAGGGCAGGGAAGGAAGAAATCCATGGCATTTAGAGCTTAAAAAAATACAGTGAACCCTTTAACAACATGGGTTTCAACTGCACAGGTCTACTTACACTCAGATTTTTTTTTTTCACTAAATACCTATATGATTTTCGATCCATGGTTGGGGAATCCACAGATTCAAAGAGCTGACTGTATACATTGACCTAAGGCAGTTTATACTGGGGTATCTGCAGATTTAGTATATGGAAACCAATCCCCCATGGGTACTATAGGACAGTAAATTTGGGGGCAGTCAAATGTTACACATTGATTTTCAACTGTGTGGGTGAGACTGATGCTCCTAACCCCCTCACTGTTCAATGGTAAGCAATAATTACAACTTAGAGTCTCTTAAGCCAGGTCCCGGAGGATCAGACCTTGGGATCAGGATTCATGTGCACCAAGGAGGAAGTGACAAGTGTGAGAGGAAATCAAGATTGAGAAAGGGAAGAGGAGAAGTCAAACAAGAACAAGTGTTATAAACCCCAGCCTCAGCCTAATTCCATAGAAACTCTGGAGTTGCTTCCCTTGAGACAAAGGTGCTGGTTTTTATTACTTAGTGTCATTTTGGGCACTTTCCAGCTTTCATCATATGGCAACAGCCAGAGAAGAGTAAAGAGCACCTGCTGGAGGTCAGTCACATTGGTCAGAGTTACATATGGCCTTGCTCCTGGCATGATGTTCAGTTGGTACCCACAAGGACAGTCACACTGATCATTAAGTATTTAAATCTTTCTATACAGTGATAGCTTAATAAAGAACCATTTCTAGGAACATGTGTAAAGCACTCATGGACAAAGACAACAGTGGGCGGGGGGAGGATTAAATGTGGGAGGTGGGGTGGGTAGGGCAGGGAGAGGAATGGGGAAAAATGGGACAACTGTAATTGAACAATAAAAAATAAAAAAGGACCATTTCTCCAAGGTCCCTCAGTGCCCTATGACCACTTTGGTTTCCTGGAGCCCACTCCTAGGACACTTTAAATCTCCCCACAGGCTTCTGGCTACTTACTGATCTGATCAGTGTTCTTTCATTGATGCTGAAGAAGGTTTGGAATATCACCCATGTGTAGGAGTCTTCCAGATCATCAGTATATAATTTCATACATTGTTAATTAATCCTTTAATAAGGTTGCATGCAGTTTCTTTAACTCTTTCTTCAAAGGTATACAGTTCAAAATACTATGGAAGGCAGAAAAAGCAGTGCATAGTGGGGTTTTATAGGTTAACTTCTCTTCCTTATCTAGGAATTCCTGGACATTTTTAGTAAAGCTCTTGGACTTATTTAGTAATGTGACCTTTAACGGCAAGTCAGCTTACTTGTCTTCTAAGCCCAGGTGTTTAATAGGAAACTTTGGATAAAATAGCCTCTAAATCAAGTAAAATGACACACCCTGAGAATGGAGAGAGGTAGTATGTCACTATTTAGTACAACAAAGCTTGCTGCTATGTCTACTCCTGTGAGTTCCATTGAGGCTCCTGTAATGACTGTTTTGACAGGCCAAATCTGTCTTCCACCCACGTTGGTAAATAAAGTTATTTCATAGTACAGCATGGAGGAGTTTACACGTTTAAGGGGGTGATGGAATAACCAAGAATGTACTCTTAAGATGGATGGGTTTAACTATGTCCACAAGCCTTTTACCTCCTAGTCAAATGCCAGTGAAACTTAAGACAGGGTTCTGTTTAGTCATGCTCAAGAAGAGATGAGACATTTCTTCCCCATTACTTCTAAATTCCATTTCTTCTGGATTATTTCTAATGGATATACATGCTAACACTCATTCCAGTTTCAGGTGTATGTGTTCAGGTGTGTGTGTATCTACATGAGAGGGTTGTCATACTGGGTTTCCCAGAAGCAGATGCTAAAACAAAGTTGTGAGTGCCAGCAGCTTATTTGGACAGTCATCCCAAGAATCAACAGAAGGTATGTGAGGAAATTATAAGGGAGAGGAAAAGCATCATTGAGCAGGTTATCACTGTGAAGAAAGTTAGGTAGCATGGAGCCAATGGACTGCATGTGGCTCAGGTTATCCCCGCCAAGGTGCTAGTAACATCACTCTGTATACAGGCCATTTCACTCCTGCATTTACCTGTCTTCTCAAGATAGAGGTGTGAATTTGAAAACCTGTGGTTAGTTGCTGAGTCAGAACAAACGGGTGCTGGGTGAAATG
The DNA here is from genome assembly GCA_004027475.1 of Anoura caudifer. Taxonomy (NCBI): domain Eukaryota; kingdom Metazoa; phylum Chordata; class Mammalia; order Chiroptera; family Phyllostomidae; genus Anoura; species Anoura caudifer. Next base: position 279,892 of record PVKU01000626.1, read on the forward strand.
CTTTGGCTATTACTTGACATCCTTGACACTGGGCATCAAAGTGGGTGTTCCTGCAATTCAAACCATAGCAACATGAGAGGTTTTACTAACTGCCACCTTCTATCTTTACAAATTCCTTAGTGTTATCCTTTGTTAACACACTCACAGTAGCATTTGACATTTCTGCATTGATGCTCTTGCTAATGGCATCTTCAGACATCTACAGAGCTGTGCCCAAAGCAAAGAAAAGTTATAGGAAAATTTGACTTCCTGACTTCCCCATCTGTAGCAGTAACCATGGTTTACTCCTCACCTCTCCTGGCCTTAGTTTCACACAGTAAACAATAAGTCTGAATTTTATGACCTCTTCTTTTGCCAAATTTAGCATATTGATTTGTTTCTCTTGCTACTTGCACTTTTTTTCAGGGAGAAAGATAATATTATCTTTTTTATTTTCATATCTTTTTTCTCTATTACCTAAGCAATTTCAAAAACTTAGAAAACATTTAGAAAACTTAGAAAAGAAAAAAAATTATCCATATCTAATCCATTCTATTTTAGTGTGTTTCTTTTATTCTTCCTTATGAAACTATTTTCATGTAGTCAAAATTATAATGTATATACATTTTAAAAATATTTATACAGCTGTGAGAAAGAAAACAAAATGGAAAGCGATAGCTCTTTTCAAATACTTGAAAGACTCCCACACGAAAGAGATGACAGATTGTGCTGTGCAGATTCAAGGGATCAGTGAGAGGAAGGAACATCAATTTTGCCTTATTACAGGAAAAGAAGTTTCTCTTTCTATGTCCCTAGAGGAGTAGTGGTACTCAAAGGACATGCAACAGAGAAGAACTAGAGAGGTGTTAGAACAAGGTGACACCACTCCATTTCTGGGAACAGACAGCTCTAAGCTTTTACCAGTTAAGCTCATTTTGTGATCCTGTAAATTGGAACCTCCCTCTCTGTGAAGTCTTAAATGCTATCATTTCATCAACAAATTCATAGTGGCCGTTTAGCCATTTCCACGTATCTTGATTGATGCTCATGCTAATGACTCTTCCAAGGAAGATAAAAATGTTAAAAATCTTTAGATGTCATCACAGCTGTGCCCAAGGCAAAAGAGAGATATAAGAAAATGGAACTTTTTCATTATCTCTCCAAATAACATTTCTTTTATTTCTATTACTAGCTACCTTAAGCAGCACTGACTTTCCTTTGTATGTCTCCTAATAAGCCCAAACTTGTTTATTTAACCCCCTTCCTATATTGTGTTTTTGCAAAATTATCTGTTAGACTCCTAATACTGGTTCTGTTGGATTATTTGGCTGATGACTTGGCTTATGTTACCTGTGGGTAACATATGTGGTAAAAATAGCAAGGCATGCTATGTCACGTTCATTAAAACTTGCTTATAAAAACAGGTTTGAATTCTTCTTGAGAAATGGGTGAAAATATGGACTCTCATTCTTACAAGCTTTTCTCTACCATTTCTTTTTGTACTTAAAAAAATTGTAATGCAGTTCTTAAAAATACATTTTAGTGTTCATGAGAGTTAAATTGATCATCGACTGGAAGCCAACTCTTTTCTGCTTGTGAAACCATGCAAAAGGGGCCATTTGGGTATTCAACATACTTAAAGGTGAGAGAGGCATTAAGTAGAAATGAAATCCTCTTGACGTATGATTGCAGAAGGCATTTAGCTAAAACATTTTTTCTACCAAATTGCTTTTTGAAGGTTTCATTGAGATTTACAACTGAAAGACTCTACAAGACAGGTAGAGAAAAGTAGAAATTCAGGCATGATCTGGAATAGGCTTGCTTCAGCAAGCCTATCTGGGGGGTTGATTTTTCTCTATTGCAAAAATAATTACTCAGTGATAGATGAATTTTACTTCTGGTGCTTTTAACTGTTTAAGGTGCATCTATTTGTTCTATTTGATATAATTTTAAAATAAGAACTCTAACATAGGAAATAAAGACATTAAGCCCACTCAAAAAACCCAAGACTCTGAAAGATAGTGGACTTTACTAAAGCCATAAGAATATTAATAACAGTAATAAGATTTGCTTCTAGGTCTTCTGATGCCCATTTTTATTATTGCTATTGTTTTGATTTGCTTCCTCTATGACAGGCTATGGATGATTATACATATATTTAATATGTTCATTTTTTTAAATTCACACATCAATTTTATTTTATTTTTTATTTAATCTTTACTGTATTTTTTCTATTACCATTTAGTCCCCTTATACCACCACTGGCAATCACCACACTGTTGCTCATGTCCATGAGTTCTTTTTCATTTTTGCTGCGTCCCTTTATCCCCTAAACTTCCCACCCCACTAGCTGGCATCTGTTCTCTATCTATGAGTCTGTCTCCCTTTTTTTGTTAGTTCAGTTTGTTCATTAGGCTCCACATACGAGTGAAACCATATGTTATTTGTCTTTCTCTAACTGGCTTATTTCATTTAGCATAATGTTCTCTAGGTCCCTGCATACTGTCACAAAGGATAAAATTTTCTTCTTTTTATGGTCCAGTAGTATTCCATTGGGTAAAGGTTCCATAGTTGTTTTACCCACTCATCTACTGGTGGACACTTGAGCTGCTTCCATATCTTGGCAATTGTAAATAATGCTGCAATGAACATAGGATTGCTTACGTTCTTTTGAATTAGTGTTTTGGATTCTTTCAGGTATATTCTGAGAAGTAGGATTGCTGGGTCAAAAGGTAGATCCATTTTTAATTTTTTAAGGTATTTCAACATTGCTTTCCACAATAGGAACACTAGGCTGCATTCCCACCAACAGGGCAAAAGTGTTCCCCTTTTGCCGCATTCTTGCCAGCACTTCTTTGTTGATTTATTGATGATAGTCATTCTGAGAGGTGTGATATGGTATCTCACTGTGGTTTTAATTTCCATTTCTCTGATCATTAGTGATATTGAACATCTTTTCATATGTCTATTGGCCATCTGTGTGTCCTCTATGGAGAAGAGTCTATTCAGGTCCTTTGCCCATTTTTTAATTGGATTGTTTTTTTTTTTTTTGTTAGTGTTTTATAAATTTTGGATACTAACCCCTTATTATCTGTATCAGTAAGTGAATATGTTCTTCCATTCTATGGATTATCTTTTTATTTTGTTGATGATTTCCTTTGCTGTGCAAAAACTTTTTAATTTGATGAACTCCCATTTGTTTATTTTTTCTTTTGTTTCCCTTGGCTGGGGAGATAGATACAACAAATAATTGCTATGAGCAATATCCAAGACCTTGCTGCCTATGTTTTCTTCTAGAATTTTTATGATTTTGAATCTAACATTTAACTCTTTGATCTATTTCAAATTTATTCTTGAGTGTGGTGTAAGAAGTTGGTCTAGTTTTATTTTTCTGCATGTATTTGTTCAATTCTCCCACACCATTTATTAAATGAACTGTTTTTAGCCTTTTGTATATGTTTGCTTTTTTTGTCAAATATTAATTGACTATAAAGTTGTGGTTTTATTTCTGGCCTCTTTATTCTGTTCCATTGATCTATGTGTCTGTTTTTATACGAGTACCAGGCTGGTTTGATTAATATGGCCTTATAGCATAGTTTGATATCAGGTAGCGTGATTCCTCCAACTTTGTTTTGTATTGCTTCATCTGCTTATTTTTAAATAAATTATTCCTAAATATGAGGCAAAAGAAATTGAAATAAAGTTGACTCAACAATGATATACTACCCACTATTGGCTCAGAAAGAGCTATCTCTTTATCCCATATCTCTTTCACAATGGTATTGTGAAAAAGGTATGGGACAAAAGATAGCAAATAGGCTCAAATCTTAACTATTTGCCCCATTAATTGAAAGACATAACAAGTTTATTTCCACATTTATTTTAAAGTATATTTTATTACATTCTATTTTAAAATAAATGTTTTAGTAAACCCATTTTCCCCTTTTTATTTTTAAAATATATTTTATTGATTATGCTATTACAGTTGTCCCATTTTTTTCTCCCCTTTATTCCCCTCCATCCTGCACAGCCCTCCCACCAGCATTCACTCACCTTAGTTTATGTCCATGGGTTATACATATAAGTTCTTTGGCTTCTCCATTTATCATACTATTCTTAACCTCCTGCTGTCTATTTTGTATCTACCACTTGCACTTCTTGTTACCTGTACCTTTTTCCCCACTCACTTCCCTCCCCTTCCCCACTGATAACCCTCCATGTGTTCTCCATTTCTGTGAGTCTGCTCCTGTTCTAGTTGTTTGCTTAGTTCATTTTTGTTTGTTTGTTTTTAGGTTCGGTTGTTGATAGTTGTGAGTTTGTTGTCATTTTACTGTTCATATTTTTTCTTCTTTTTCTTAAATAAGTTCCTTTAACATTTCTTATAATAAGGGCTTGGTGATGATGAACTCCTTTAACTTGACCTTATCTGGGAAGTACTTTATTTGCCCTTCCATTCTAAATGATAGCTTTGCTGGATAGAGTAATCTTGGGTATAGGTCCTGGCTTTTCATGACTTCAAATACTCTTGCCACCCCTTTCTTGTCTGCAAGGTTTCTTTTGAGAAACCAACTGATGGTCTTATGGGAGCTCCTTTGTAGGTAACTCTTTCCTTTTCTCTTGCTGCTTTTAAGATTCTCTCCTTATCTTTAACCTTGGACAATGTAATTATGATGTGCCTTGGTGTGTGCTTCCTTGGGTCCAACTTCTTTGGAGACTCTCTGAGCTTCCTGGACTTACAGAAAGTCTATTTCCATTGCCATATTGGGGAAGTTCTCCTTCATTATGTTTTCAAATAAGTATTCAATTTCTTGCTGCTGTTCTTCTCCCTCTGGCACCCCATATGATTCAGATGTTGGAATGTTCAAAGTTGTCCTGGGTGTTCCTAAGCCTCCCCTCATTTTTTTTTTTGAATTATTCTTTCTTCGTTTTGTTCTGGTTGAATGTATATTTCTTCCTTCTGGTCCAAACTGTTGATTTGAGTCCTAGTTTGCTTCCTGTCACTGTTGGTTACCAGTACATTTTTCCTTTATTTCACTTTTGCTGGTCTTCACTTTTCTCTCTATTTTGTGACCATACTCAACCATGTCTGTGAGCATTCTGATTACCAGTGTTTTAAACTGCGCATCTGATAGATTGGCTATCTCTTCATTGTTTAGTTGTATTTTTTTTCTGGAGCTTTGATATGTTCTTTCTTCTGGGCCATATTTTTTGTCTCAGCACAACTTTTACATAGTAAGGGTGGAGCCTTAGGTATTCGCCAGGTTTGGGCAACCCACATCACTTCTTTGTGGCGCTGTATGTGGGGGAAAGTTCTGAGAGGGAACAATGCCACTTCCTCAACTGTTGGCCAGCTTTCAGTCACTTCCTCCACTACCCGCAATCAAGGGCCATTGGGCCCTTCTGGTGCTGATTCCTCTATGGGTGGGTTTGTGTACATTCTAGGACTCTTTGGGTCTCTCCAACAACTCTTCTGTGAGTCTGGGAGTTGCTCCCACTGCTACAACCCCCACAGGTTTTTTCAGTCAGAGGATTTGAGACATTATTTCCCCACACTGGAACCCTGGGTTGTGCAGTCTGTCTCACTCCCCAGTTGTTCCTCCCGGTTTATCTGCATTGAAATGTGAGATTGTCAGGTCTCCCAGCCACCAGCCATCGTTCCTCTAGCTGGTGACTTGCCAGGAATCCTCTTTGCCCTGGCTGCCCATCTCTGCCCCTTCTACAGGTCTGGATGAGTGTTTCTTCTTTAACTCCTTGGTCATTGGACTTCCATATGGTTTGGTTTTCTGGCAGTTCTTCTTACTTTTTGTTTTTAAATTTGTTATTGTCCTTCTTTTGGTTGTGGGAAGAGGCAAAGTGTATCTACCTATGCCTCCATCTTGTCCAGAAGTTAGTAAAATGTATTTTTCTTTTAGGTCTTTTCTTCAATGTCACAAAAACCTACTAACTTGGTATATTTGAGCTTTATTCTTCACATAGTTTTAAATTCTTTCCAAGGTAATCTTTAATTAGATATTATCAGCTAGCAATTCCCAATTGCTTATAATGGTTAATAATTGTCCTATAGCTGCCAAGCATGATATCTACTCTATTGTAAAGTGGAATTTTTAAATACCCTGTAAAATAAGTAAGGAAATGTGGAAGATATCTATAATGTATACAGTTATTTCCATTACAATCTCTATAAGGTGTCACTAGGGTGGTAATTACATTATGTCATCATTTTATATGGCTACCCTGTAGTTTCAATGATATCTAACTTCCTTAAGTTTATTACCTGTGAAAAGACATACAAAACAAAATCCATGGTCTGTAGGGCACAGTTTCCCTTCATCTGGAGGGAGTCAAGGGTAGTTTTGAATTTGTAGGAGAGCATAAATCTTGGACTTCACTGTAGATAAAGATTCCATCCTTATATTTCCTTTTATGGATCTTTTCCCAATCCCTATAAATCAAATCTTTTATTCTGAGATAATTATAGATTTACATATGACTGTAAAAAATAATGTAGAGATATTTCCTTTATATTTTTCGCTCTTAATAGTTTTAGCTATTCTAGTTCCTTTTTCCTTTCATAGAAATTTTAGAATAGCCTTATCTATGTCCATTAAAAATTCTTGCCACAATTTGAGAAGTAATTACATTAAACCTATATATCAGTTTGGGGAGAACTTACATTATTGTTCAGTCTTCTAAGCCATAACATGGTATTTATTTCCATTTCATTTGTATTCTTTTAACAATGTTGTATAGTTTCCACAAACAGATTTTGTATTTATTTTGTTAGATTTACTTCTAAACATTTCATTTTTTTTTTGAATGGCTAAAATTGTATTATATTTAACTTTAGTGTTCACATGTTCATCGATAGCATATAGAAATACCACAAAGTTTAGTAAGTTTATCCTGTATCTTAAAAAGATATCATTTATTAATTGTAGGAGTGTTGAATAAAATTAGTGAGAGAGGACATACTTGACTTATTCTAAACTTAGGGAGAAAACATTGAGTCTTTCATTATTAATTATAATGTTAGCAATAGGATCTTCATATATATATTTATATATATAAAAGATTTTTTTATTTTTTAGACCTAAAGGAAGGGAGGGAGAAAGAGAAGGAGAGAAACTTCAATGTGTGGTTGCCTCATGTGTGCCCCCACTGGGGAACCTGGTCTGCAAACCAGGCATGTGCTCTGACTGGGAATTGAACCAGCAACCCTGTGGTTTGCAGGCCAGCACTCAAAACACTGAGGCACACAGGCCAACGGAGGATCTTTATAGATATACTTTTTTCAATTTGAGGGAACTCTCTTTTTTTCCTATTTTATCATAAGTGAGTGTTGAATTTTGTCAAAAATTTTTTACATGGATTGATGTAATCACATTATTCTTCTTTTAACTTCTTAATATGATAGACTAATTTTGATTGATTTTTTAATATTGAGCCATGCTTATATCATTAAATTCCTTTTGGTCATGGCATATAATTCCTTTTATATATTATAGTAATATAATTGCTAATCTTTTGTTAAATATTTTTACATTCATAATTATGAGAGATATTAAACTATATTTTCTTTTTGTACTATCTTTGTCTATTTTGGTGTAAGGGAAATACTAGCTTAATTAAATAAATTGGAGAGTATTGTTTTCTCTTAAAATTTCTGAAAGAGATTATATAGAATTGATACTAATTATTCCTGAACTGTTTGATAGAATTCTCCAGTGAAACCATCTGGGCCTGGCGGTTACATTTATAGGGATTTTAAAATTAAGAATACAATTCCCTTAATATTAATATAGTTATACAGATTATTTATTCCATAATGATTGAAATGCATTGTTTTAAAAGACATTTTGTATAAGTTGTATATAAGAGGGTTTTTTGCAGTATCCCTTTATTATCTTTTTTGCTTCTATAGATTTTGAAGTAATATCCCATTTTTTATGATATTAGCAATTTTTATCTTATCTCTCTTTTTTAAAATCTCCATCTGAGAATATGCACATTGAGTTTAGAGAGAGGGGAAGGGTGGGGTGGGTGGAGAGAGAGAGAGAGAGAGAACATTGTACTGACTGGTGATCAAATCTGTGTTCCTTGACCAGGGACTGAACATTCAACCTTTCAGTGGAAAACTGCTCCAACCCACTGAGCCATACTGGCCAGGGATCTTTTCTCTTTTTTTTTGTTGCCAATCTTTCAAGAGGTTTGTAAAGTTTTCTGGTCTTTTTAAAGAACCACCTCTTTTTTTCCCAATGATTTCTATATTTTTCTATTTTTAATTTCTTGTTTATTTATCTTTATTATTTATGTTCTTTGGCTTGCTTTGGATATATTTTACTTTTCTTTTTCTGAGTTCTTGAGATTCATCTTAGAGTATTAGATTATTGATTCGAGACCTTTCTTCTTTTTTAATGTATGTATTAGTCTATAAATTTTCCTTTCAGAACTGCTATAGCAGGGTCCCAAAAATGTTGATATGTTGTATTTTCATTTTTTTATGTAGTCATATATATTTTTAAATTTCTCTTAAGACTATTTATTGAGCCATGGGATGTTCAAAGTGTGTTCTTTAGTTTTGTAGATTTTCATGTTTTGTTTCAGTTATATTTTAATTTGATCCCATTTTGGTCAGAGAATAAGCTCTGCCACATTTCAATGCTTTTAAAGGTGTTGATGTTTGTTTTTATGGCTCTAAATATGGTCTACATTGTCATGTGTTCAGTGAATGTCTGAGAAGAATGTGCACTCTGCTGTTGTGGAGTGGTGTGTTCATAAATGTCAACTAGTTCCTCTTGGTTGATAGAAAAGTCCATTGTTTTTTGTGCACATTTATGCTTACTATATATTTCTATCCTTCTTGATGTTTTAAGATTTTTAAAAAATCACTTCTTTTAGAGAATTTTGTTTAGAGAATGAACTTAACTATTATTGTAGAGCACCTCTTCTGGCAACACATTCTATTTTTTCCTTCATTTGAGAAGGTCTTAATGTTCTCTTCATTCCTAAAGGATATTTTCACTTGGTAAGAAATTCTGAACAGTTCTTTTCTTTCAATACTTGAAAATTATGGTGATGCTTCCTTGTGCCCTCCATGTTTCTGATGAGAAATCCACTATCATTCAAGTTGTTTCTGTAGGTAAGGTAGGGCATTTTTTTCTGGTTGTTTTGAAGATTTTTTTTCTTGTCTTTAGTTTTCAGATGGTTAATTGTTGTGCCTTTGTATGGATTTACTTGAGATTTTCCTGTTTAAGATTCACTTAGTTTCTTGAATCTGTAAGATTATTTCTTGTTAAACTTTCAATATTTTTTTTAACCTAGCCCTCCTCTTCTCTCCTTCCAGGACTCTAATGACATAAATATTAGACATTTGTTTTAGTGTCACAGGTCCCTGAGGCAATCTTTATTTTTATTTTATCTTGTCTCTGTTGTTTATTTTGGTAATTTACAAGGTTTTATCTTGATTCACTGATTCTTTCTTCCATCACCTCCATTCTGCTGTTCAGTTCATCCACTGAGCTATATTTTGGTTATTTCATTTTTCATTTTTAAGATTTCCATTTGGTACTGCTTTATTTTATTTTTTATTGAATATTGGGGTGGCATTAGTTAATAAAATTATATAGGTTTCAGGTGTACTATTCTATAGTACATTATCTGTATATTATATTATTTGTTCACCACCCAGAATCAAGTCTCTTTCCATTACTGTTTATCCTCTCTTTATCCTCCTCCACCTCCCCCAATTCCCTTTCCCTCTGGTAATCACCATACTGCTGTCTGTGTCTATGAGGTTTTTTTTCCAAATCCCTCAATCTTTTTCACCCAACTCCCCAAAACCCTTCCCCTCTGACAGCTGTCAGTCTGTTTTCTATATCCATGAGTCTGTTTCTATTTTGTTTGTTAGTTTATTCTATTTATTAGATTCCACATATAAGTGAAATCATATCTATGGTCTTTCTCTACCTGGCTTATTTCACTTAGCCTAATACTCTCCAGATCCATCTGTGCTGTCCCAAAGCTAAGGTTTCCTACATTTTTATTTTTATTTTACAGCCAAGTAGTATTCCATTTTGTAAATGTACCAACACTTCTTTATCCACTCATCTGCTGATAGGCACTTGAGCTATTTCCAGATCTTGGCTATTATAAATAATGGTGCAATGAACATAGGGGTGCGTGTATTCTTTTGAATGGGTTTTGGGTTTCTTCGGATATATTTCCAGAAGTAGAATTGCTGGGTCAAAAAGCATTTCCATTTTTAGCTTTTTGAGGAAATTCCATACTGTTTTCTACAGTGGCTGCACCAGCCTGCATTGCCACTTACAGTGCACAAGGGTTCCCTTTTCTCCACATCCTCACCAGCGCTTGTTTGTTGATTTACTGATGACAGCCATGGTCCTTCTCTATATTTATTAGCTGGAACTTTTCATTTATGTAGTGAGTCTTTCTATTTATTTATTTAAAGCATATTCATCATTGTTCATTGAAGCATTTTTTATCATTGGTGTACGTATTCATTGTCTCTTGGTTCCATTTTAGATTTTTCTGGTCCTCAATATGACAGTTTTTTAAGTTAAAACCTGTATATGTTCATGTTATAGTACAAGATTCTGGATATTATTTAAACCATCTGTTTCAGTTGGCATTCTTTTACACAACTACAGCAGTACAAGGAGTTAGGAGGACCATCTTATTACTGTTAAATGAAGTTAGAATTTCAGGTTTTCCACTTTGCTTCTGTTGACAAATGAGGGCAGGTGTGGGGATGAGTAATCCTTGCTATTACTAGACAAGTATGGGAATTGTAGCTACCCTTGTGGTGTTCACTGACTCTGTGGTTGGGATGCCACCCTCATTTTTGTATGGCATTAAGAGACAGAATATACATTTCCTTTTGGAGTATTCTGGCACTGTTAACTAGCTAGATACAATTTTTTAAGCTGCTTGTCCAGGATACATAGAAAGAATAGTAATGACTATTAATAAATAATTATCATCAATATCTTGGAATATAAATCAAATGATTTGTTGACTTTATCTTAACAACAAAGACGAAGGTGTTTTTTAAGGTAAAGTATGTTGATCTAAAACTGTCGTGACATAGGAAACCCTAATTTTGTAATAATGTTGTATGTATCTTAATTTATCTAAGTAGATGTTTCTCAGTTTTTCTTAGATACATAAAGAGTTCCATGTGCCCCAAATTAACTAAAATTACTGCTCTAGAGAATTTAAACTGCTGAAGATACTTCCAAACTTCAGCAACTAACATTGGCTTACTAAAGCACAACATTAGGAAAATTTTCAAATCATGTTTCACAAGGAGCAGGGTAGGATCCTTATGAATTATACATGATCAGAAAACATGTTCTGGCCTTAGCAAATTAAGAGAGCAAATTCCTTCATGATTTTCCCTTCCCCAGGTAGAATGCATCATTGGTCATTCAGCCTTATACCAGGATCTTTACATTTCAGTCTTCCCACCACACAGTAGCATATTGAATACAGTGTCAACATCAGACTAACTTCTGTTCCTAGTTCCTAGCAGAGAAAAACAGTTTATTATGTGTCTTTTTTTTTCCTTAAATATGCCAGAGGCTGCACTGGGAAAATTCAAAGATATTTCAGTCTTGGGTTTTTGGGAGACTTTGTCACCTTTGATTGAGCTGCATGGGCCATGTACAGGAGAATGAGCAATTAAAAAAAGGCTAAAGGAGGCAAAATTACAGGCACCTGAGATGTGGTTTGACAGAAGCCAATGTGGGGGATGAGGAAGCTCTTTCTTGACAAGCTCTGTTGGCTGTTGCACATAGCTCATCCAAAGGTAAGGCAGATCTTTGTCTTTTTTCTCTTGCATCTCATTTTCCTAGTCCTCATGGCTTGACTTTATATTTCTTGCAGTGGTTTTGGCTTTTTCTCTTTACTTGCCCTCTATCAGCTTCATATTAATTATGGATCTTCATGTTACTTGATTTTGTGGAGGCCTCTTGATTCAGTGAGAGAGGAAGTAGTTTGGAGGCAGGGGATTTCAGGTTGGCTCTCCACTGTCCATAAAGCTTTGGACAGTGCAGACTTCTTTCTGTTTTTTAAAAAGAATGAATGGGTGGAACCAATGGTCTCTGGGGCCCTCCCCACTCTGCTTCTAGGAATGACCTTCTTTCTTTTCTTAATCAGCTTTCTTTTTAGAAATGCTTGCTGCTCAATCATCATGGTTCTCTTCTTGACTAACCTAGTTCATTGCATACTCTCTCACAGCCACAAATGAGACCCAAAATACTAACCAGCTATCTTTTAAATGTCTATTACTAATCACAAAGAAGGGCTTGAAAGGGAAAAGAAAAAGATTAAAAAGCAGGGTCTTCCCCACTCCAGTCATGAAATCTTGAAGGAATTGACTTAGGTCTCTGAGCCTCAGAGTCTTCATCCATAAAATGCATATATTAATAGCACCCCCCCCTTACAAAATTTTTCTGAGATAAAGAATTATTTCATCTTTACAATCTTTAGCACTTTTTCTGTCCCATAGTAAACAATCAGTTGTCTCTTTCCTTTTTTAATTTATTTTAATTTAATTTAAATTGTTGTTCTTATACAGTTTTCTGTATTCTACTCCCATCCAAGTGCACCACCCCAGCCCTCCCCAGCTCCCTCCCATTTCTACCCCTGCCCAGTTCTTGTCCATGTGTCTTTTATACTTGTTGCTCTAAACCCTTCCCCTTTTCCCTTGAAATTCCTACCCCTCTCCTCTCTTGTTCTCAATTTCAGTGTCTTTGGTTATATTATGCTTGTTTGTTTGTTTGTTCTGTTGATTAGGTTCCTGTTAAAGGTGAGATCATACAGTATTTGTCTTTCACCTCCTGGCTTATTGCACTTAGCATAAGCTCTCCAGATCTATCCATGCTGTCGC